>JAUELG010319095.1:0-21339 GCA_031471515.1 Dendraster excentricus | reverse complement strand
GAAAAGAAATCGTTCACCTTAACAATGAAAACAATCCCCCCTCCCCAACTTTGCCACACCCCAGTGGTGCAACGCATATATTTATACATTGCTGTTATCGCTTGATTCGATTGAAGATGGATTCGTATGCGACTCAGACCTAACTCTTACAAATACACCCTCTGTGTGTGACCTGGAGGCTGACTGCAGAGATGGGACAGATGAACGTGATTGCAGTAAGTTTCCATATTATACAACAATGTGTTCAGCTGCTTAATTTGTTTAACAAATAATTTCGAATAAAGTCAAACCTATCAGGTTTTTTTTTTCTTGTCGGTTTTATTATTGTTTCATTTTATTTTGTTTGAATCATGGTTGTGAAATCATTTAAACGAGCATAACTTCTTAAAAAACAATAATGAGTATAAGACATTGACTTTATTCAGTCAAAGCAGTGTATAATGATCATTATGGGAAAACAAGATGAGTGGCCACTGTTCATAGGTACTGTTCTCAAACAAGTTATAAAACCACATTAAACTATTTGTCCTTTTTATTTAATTTTGTAGATACGGAACTGTTTCTAGGAGACGAGATAACGTTGATGTCCCACAATTGGCCATCATATTACCCGCCAAACGCATACGTGCTATGGACATTTCAGCTAATCGGACAGAACCAGACCGACCATATATTCTATCAGATATCGTTCCAGTACGTCAGGTTAAATCGCGGGGACAGATTGCGGATTGGTTCAGGTTGGGAGCCCAACACTACCACAGCTTCACAGATTTCTTGGACAGATTACTGGGGAGATCCAGAAGACAGATTCTTCGATGATGACAAAATATTCGTTGAATTTAAGTCTGATTCGAATTACGAATGGGATGGCTTCATTCTACATGTCAACGTGAGCAACTTTACAGGTATGGTTGGTAGCCAAACGCTCGACCACACTTTGTTGACATGTTCGATACACATAATACATATAATCATTCCATTGTGTATATCTTAAATCAAGGCGGTATGAGAGGCCTCCTTGGTATAATCATGGACACTTCCCTATACACAGCGTATCCAAATCAATATTACACTTTTAAAAAAATTCTCAACAGTACATTTAAAAATATTTTGAAGATGTGTTCATGTCGATATATGCCCAATAGTCTCATCTATCACGTGCCACTAACAAAACAAATTTTTGTTCACGCTTGGGCGAACACAAAATGTTTTTGTAAAAAGTTTTAAAATTGACTTGCGCCAAATTAAAGGAAGAGGGAAAATTAAACCAGCAATCTGAATAAGTAATTTAATAAAAAAATTGCTATTTTACACAAATTCATAATTGTGTTATGATCAAAGGCGTACCAGGGTCGGGGCGGGGGAGCTGAGGGGTTCAACCACCCCCTCCCCCCTATTTTACCATATAATTACTCTCTCTAACTGTTCTCAAGACCAAATGTCAATGGTACCGACCATCATGGTCTCGACCTCTGAAAGTGCGAAAAACTTTGGTATCGGCCTCGTCCCCTTGAAAGTGTTGACAATGTTCATTAACTCCCCTACCCCATCCCCACAAGCTTACAGGATTCTTAACCACTTGATATTGGTCTTGGTCTCGAAAATTATGCAGCCACTTGGTCTCGGCTCGGACTACTCTTGGAAAGAGCAAGAAAAATTACTTGCGCCAAATTGAAGAAGAGGGAAGATTAACCAGCAGTCCGAATAAGTACTCCCATTAAAACAGATTGCTCTTTACTGTCCAGACAAGTCCTAGACATAACCAGTGGTGTAACCAGTTATTTTTATAATAGGAGGAGGGGGTTTCTTCAGGAAAAAAAATAGCACAGGGGTGAATGAGGGTGGGAGGTAAATTTCCAAGCCGAAACAAAGTGTCTGCAAAATGTTTGAGACCAAGACGAGGTCTGGTCCACATTTTGAAGACCGAGACCAAGACCAAGTGGTTGGGAATTCTGTAAGCGGGTGGGGGTAGAGAGGGGCAGTCATTGAACATTTTTTAGGCAGAGACCGTCATGTTATGGTCAGATAGGGGGCGGGGGGGCGAACCCATCACCCCCCCCCCCCAAAAAAAAAAAATGTTTAATTAAATAAAAAATAAAAAACCCACACACGCACACCCACACATCCCTTAGTACGTTTGTGATCATGGCACAATCATAAATGTATGTAATTACCAATATTTTTGAATGGGATTATTTATTCAGATTGCTGGTTTAATGTCCCTGTTCCTTCAATTTGGTGCAAATCAATTTGTACACTTTTTACAAAAACAGTCTTCGGCCAAGCGTGAACAAAATTGTGTTTTTTGCAGTGGCACTTGAAAGATGAGACTATTGAGCATATATCGACATGAACAAATCTTCGAAATATTTTGGATTGTAATTTTGAAAAATGTTTCAAAAGTGTAACATTTTTTGTATACGCTGTGTATAGTTGGGTCCGTCCATGGTATAATCGATGTACGTATAATGCTCCGCAATAGCAGCAAACTCCCTAAAGGTGCTATGATCAAATATAATGAGTATGTAAACCACCTGTGAACGATCGTCCGCTTACATTTCACATGCTACTGGTCACATGATTATGAGATCCTTGCAGTGTACTATTATTATAACCCAGCAAAATGAAATATTCAAAATAATGATGCAATTTTACGGTGTGATGCACATCGATTTGCTACTTATGATCCATTTATTCGATTTGTATAATTGCCAACCTTTATACAAAACGTAAAGTGCACACCCTCAGATATAATTTGACCGCCATGAGGCCGTTCAGTTTCATGAGGATAAAGGTCATACAAACATTTTATATTATATAAACGGTTACGGCTTTCTGCTGGATAGTTCAACATCTGAGCACTTCAATCATAAATATGTTTGAACTAATGGGAAATGTTATCTTGAACAAAAAAGAACCTCTCCTAAGCCTCTAGTATTTATATTAATGCAACAAGGTAAGAACTCCAATGGGATTTTGAGAATTCGGACAATGTTACTACATACTTCAAGTCCACCACATTATGTATGTCTGTACAAAGTAGTACTTTATCAATATAACCTAATGAAGATTTGAGTTATTTTAATTCAGAATTGATACTGAACAGTGCCTTTATGTTGCATATCATATCATAGATCAATATTTCATATTATTTTAAGATATGTCTGTGTGCCGATCACATCATCTATTTTCGAACCCAAACGGATCATCTGTATGTGACTACAAACCGCAATGCGTCGATGGAACAGATGAAATGAACTGCGGTGGGTATTTCATTTAAGATGAAGTATATTCTTTTATTCCTTTTAGATGACAAATCTCTGCTTAGATGACAAATTTCGATCAAGTCATATTATAACTGTTTGTTTATATTGCTAGCAATTACAATAATCGTACATTTATGAAATCAGGCAACGCACAATTATGTTTTGTAAACCTAATACATGGGTCCGCTTTAAAAATACTGTCTATGATTAATTCAATTGTCATGAACCTTATCAATTGAAACGTTAAGCATTATTACATAATTTTTTTTTTTTTTTGGAGATTAACGTTGTACAGTTTTCTAATTTCTTTAGATTTCATAATGACTCTTGGTGACCAGATACAGCTTCTTTCACATAACTACCCATCCTACTACCCACCAAATGCGTACGTGCTCTGGACATTTCAATATCCCGAAGCGGAAAATAAAGCTGATGTGTTCTACCACATCGACTATGGATTAATTTCCCTACATCATGGCGACGTTCTGACTGTCGGATTAGGATGGGATCCTAGCAACCTGACAGCGTCTGTGTCCATTTCTGGATATTATAATGACTATGTCGGAGATACATACTTTGAAGTTGAGGAAATGTTTGTTACATTCACGTCGAACTCCAGATACCAACGCCAAGGATTCATACTTCATGTTTCCGTAGAAAACATCTCAGGTAGACCAACATGTTTAGTTGGATGTTCAGTTTATTTTATATAATTTTAATTATCTCTATATATCAACACACAAACGAAGTAGCAATATTAAAAGTTTCTGATTCGGTGTGCAAATGCCACATTATACCTGCTCGCTGAAGATATACTGTTCAACTTATTACATTTCAGTATTAACAAACTCTGTGGAAGGGACCAGCGATAATAGATAGTATTTTAATGATTTAAAAGTGCCTCGTTATACGCATTGCTCAGAGGCAGCTTTAAAATACCTTCTAGACTACACGAGGGTCATGAATCCAAAAAGTGATCTGGATTAGAAAATGTAATCTTCATTAGATGGACAAGACTGTAAATGTACTACTCAGAAAAAATAAATAGTTTTCACTGAGTCATTATTCGTTATATCTCAAACATAACTATTTTTCGAGCCAAAAGAAGAAGAAGGTCGAATCATTACATAATACAAAAATAATGTTTGGTCACATTGATTATAAGTAATATTGATTTCATGCATGATAAAATTCCCTTTGCAGCGTTCATATACCTGCTTATATGTAAATGTTACTAGTAACAAAATAGTTTAAGTTGAATTGAATTTCTATTTCATTTATTTATCAAACTAATTATCATTTAGATGCATTCGTGTGTGATAGCCGAACATTCGCAACACAAGGAACCTCTGTTTGTGACCTTCAAGCCGATTGCTATGACGGATCAGACGAAATGGACTGTGGTAAATATCTATCGTCATAATCATAATCTGCTTTGGTGGGGAACCTGTGACTGGAAAAAAATGGAACTCTTCTGGTCGGTTTGGTGCATATATGGCGATAATATATGTACACGTTTTATTATAGCAACACAGCCACATTTGACGTAAATTTATGAAAATGGAATGCAATAATAGATCGGCTTAGAAGAAAGGCGTTTGTTCTTGTAATATTTTGGTTTTACCTTCGTTCACTATAGCGATACACGCCGTACAATAGAGTACAGAAGCCATAATGTCATAAAAACACTTTTTTAGAATTTTGAAATTCTAACTTCATTTTCAGACAGAGCATAACAAATAATGTCTAAATACAGAAAATCAAAGAAATAGGTTACGTATTGGCCGAGATATGCCCATCTGAATAAATTTTAGTTCAATTGGCAATCAGTGTTATAGTGCACTGGTTCATACATTTATGAACGAGTGCACTATTATAACACTGATTGCCTATTGACAATAAAATCATTCCGATGGGCATATCTCAGCCAATAATATCAATTATTTAGTCTTGGTTGTTAATCCGTATTGTGTCTGTAATCAACACAAATATAATCTTCCTCATTTTTATTTCTAAGTGATACTTCATATTTTGTATATTGCTTTACTAGACTATTCGTTGATCTTGGGTGATGTCATACACCTTGCGTCTCACAACTTCCCATCTCCTTATCCACCCAACGTGTATGTCATCTGGACATTCAGCTTCGCTCCCGGGGAAGACCCAACGGATGTTTTCTACCAAATCTCCTTCGGAGATTTAGAAATCCACCAATATGATGTTCTGAAGGTGGGATCGGGGTTTGATTCTTCAAATACGACATCACTTGTAAAATACTCTGGGACTTACAACGGTAACCCAAGAGATCAGTATTTTGAAGCTGGCCGCATGTTCGTCGAATTTACCGCCGATTCCTTTAATGAATACAAAGGATTTAACATCACAATTACAGTACTGAACTTCCCAGGTAAATATAGTGCTAATAAACCGCATTTTCTCAATGTATAGAGATTGCTTTTTTATAATGAAAATTATTATACCACATGAAAAAACATAATTCTCTTTCGGTAGGCCTCTCACCGCCCTAATTTTCTTAAACAGTACATGCATTTGTTTAAAAGGCCAAGTGGCCACCTGAGTGAAAAGACACGTTTCGAATGTAGACCCTCTGCGTTGATTTTGCTTTCATAATATGGACATTGTTATGATATTCTACGAACAAAGACCTTGCTTTAAACACTATCAAAATATGGACATTGATAGTAAAGGAGTTTGATTATAGAAGTTCTACAAGTCAATTTCGGAAGGACATGCTTCAAAGGGCTATATTTTACGAACCTTGACCTTATTACAGGCAAAAATATTAATTGTCAGCATCTTTGTAATTAGCTATTATGCTTTCAAAATAGATGAAACATTTATTAGAATTACCATGTTGTTAAACGTTCTGTTTTATCCGACGAGTCTTCCATTCGTGTTAATATGGATACGTGATGCCCCTATCATGGTATTATAAGCCATTTGATGTATGTGTGCAAGTCACAATGTACATCGTAGACGGCACGTGACAACAGTTCGGTTTTAGTATATCGTGTTATTCCGTTCGAAGTATTTTCAGACAACAGATCACTTACAGATATGGTAATGCTGGCAACAACAATGACGATTGTAGACCTTAAGTCACTTTATATTATGACCCCTGTCTCAGCACTGGTAAAATCCATGACTCTAAGAATATGCTAAATTAGACATAGTGGCGAAATCCCCACGTAATTTCTTTTCTCCAATTGTGTTGTTTATTTTACGTGCGAGTGAATATTTTGAATGTACAGAATATAAACGTGTATGTCAGCCATGATAGTAAAAAAAAGAATGGCAATGCCATTCCACCTCGAGAGTAGTGCCGTAATACCAACTTTCCATTGTGCATGCAGTCATCCTTGTCATTGCGAAACCAGTGTGTATGATGCTAAATCAAATATGTGTCCCAAAAAACATTGCAATATATGTTTTTATTTTCATTGAAACTTAGATCCATTCGTGTGTGATTCACGCACTTATGCAACAAACAGAACATCAATATGCGACCTTGAACCTAACTGCTATGACGGAACAGATGAAAAGGATTGTGGTAAATATATATGTATATATTTGTTATTAAAAACAAAATTCTGCATCATAGCGCTAAGAAAGAGCAAGTACAATAATATCTAAAATGCTTAAAATACATCAACTTGAGTATTACATGTATTGCACTACTACTATCATTCCCATGTTCTTCTGTACTGCTCTACTTTGAACATGTTTTTAAAGACAGTTTCATTAAAGTAATAATTGTAATAAAAAGTATTGGGTCAGTATGAGCACTTGGTATACATCGACATGTGTAACATTAAAATTGCGCGCATCATACATCTCTGATATAAAATGTAATTACATAGGAAAATTTTTAGTTATAGAGCCATGATTAAACAAATAATTAAGCCTGCCCATTTAGATATAATCAATGAACAATTTCTTTCCAAACATACGATGTACCTCTGAGAGCGGATTTACAAGTACGGGCACTTAGTGTTCTGTGTATTTTTTATGCAAAGATCTGGAAAATAGAGTTTAAGTGGAGATGGTAATGGATATATGATACAATGATACTTTCTGTTCGTGTTCGTTATATATTTGAAGGTTTTTCACTGACGTTTGGCGCAGTGGTTCGGCTTGCATCCCCAAATTATCCATCTGATTACCCTCCCAACGCGTACGTCTTGTGGACGTTCCAGTATGCTCACGGAGAAGACAGTTTCGACGTGTTTTACAGAATTACATTCGATTCTGTTTATCTCAACCATGGCGATGCTCTAACTGTAGGAGTAGGCTGGGAACCTTCTAATGCAACAATAATATTGCAGCATGCTGGGCCGCAGAATGATTTCGAAGGAGAAAGATTTTTGGAAGCCGGGAAATTTTTTGTTGAATTCGCTTCTGACTCCATCTGGCAAAATCAAGGGTTCAATCTTGAAATTGCAGTGCAGAATATGTCAGGTAACCGATGTTATGTCGTATGACCTGCACTTTCTAAAAAGTCTAATCTAAGTAGCAGTATCAGTTGTATATCTTGTTTTTTATGTATCCCCTTTAAACCAATATACTTATTGGTCTGAACGGGTTTCTAAAAGAATATAGCTATATTTATGTTTATCATGTTGACAACGATTCGTACATGAAATGAACATGAGAGACCATTTAAGTACGAATATGACATTCTTTTTTGCGTTTCAAAATGTGTTGTTTCCTTTTAGCGTATATTATTGGCACGAAATTACATAAAGCGCAGGGAAACTGTGATAACTAGTATGGTGCAACATTAGCAATTTAATACTCTATTAAAGACACAGAAGTATATTCATTGGGATTTATTGTTGAAGTATATGATGATTTGAACACTTGTATTTCTTTTCTAGATTATTTTATCTGTGATTCTCGTACGTTCGTGGTCAACAAAACGTCTGTATGTGATTTTGCACCAGACTGTTATGACGGAACAGATGAAAAATATTGTAGTAAGTTTATTAATACATATAGGCTACGTAAGTTGTAATGATCGTTGCATTTGATTGAACTGTGTATTTTGGGGGCAAAATATCGATGCACTGCTATAATATGTTTGCACTTACCTACCTAGTTCAGGTTGTTGTCGTCGACCCTGTAAAGTTTATTGAAAGAAGGGAAAGTTTACCCTTACGGAATGTTTGTAAATCAAATATATGGATACTTTGAAACAAATAGTAAAGGATATCAAGACACTTTTAACAATTGTCGCGTATAAATATAAGCATTTTTGTTCTTTTTTGTATATCAAATTGTTTACTTTTCATCTTCAATCGATTAATTTTCAAATTCATTGAAAAGTTTGTATGTAATACGTATTGGGCTTATATTTCCATGATTTAGCTAGAACAATGCAATGAAAGGAGAAATAGTATGCCTGAAACATATGACAGAGCTTCAGTAAACTGAGCCACAGTCGGGAGTCTTAAACAAAATATGTTAAGTTCATATCTTTGTCGAAGCGATTAGGATACAAGCGATTAGGATACAAGCTTTCTAAATTGATTATTGTCGTTGATTTATAATATTGTAGTTTTTAGGAAAGTAACATGATTGTTTGTATATTTTCATCGTGAAGATTTCACACTAGTCCTTGGCGATATCGTCCATCTCGCATCTCATGGCTATCCATCGAACTACCCGCTCAGTGCCTACGCTCTGTGGACATTCCGGTATGACCCTACAGGAGACCCAACTGACATTTTCTACAGGATTTCCTTCGGACACATACTCCTTGATGATGATCATTATGATTCGGTGTCTGTCGGTTCTGGATGGGACCCTTCGAATGCATCTTTATATCAGGTTTTCACTGGCAACGACACTGTACTTCCCAGGGTAGTATTCCTTCCATCAGGAGACATGTTTGTTGAATTCTTGTCAAATACATCGAATGTAGATCAGAGTTTCAGACTAACAATCACTGTGCAGAAATTTACAGGTATTTAGGCAAAATGTTTGTTATTTTGAAATAAACTGCGCGCTCTTCGCTAGTAATTGCACTCGCGTAGTGTAGAACGGGTGTTCTCCGTGTTTGATTGACAGGTACACTTCCAATCACAGTTGCGCGAAATTGTTTTCGTCGTGTAAAAGAAAGGCAACATAATAGCCGTGATCGTAAACATGATTCCAATCGCGATTGCCATCAGGCGTGCAAACCACTCACAGTCACAAAGGGAATGCATTATCATTATAATTTATATCGTAAGCATTAGTGTTAGGCAACGTTACAATCAAGTCGTAGCTTAGCAATTGCGTCTTCTACTTATTTACATAAGTTGTCTTTTATAACAATTCATAATATAAATCAAAGTATTCCCTTTTGTGGTACATTTTTATTAAAAAGATGAATTAATACATTGCAATGACTGCATTACTATATGGACAGATCCCCATTTGTGTGACGCAAGCAAGTTTGTCGTAAATGGCAGCTCGGTTTGTGACCTGCTAGCTGATTGTTATGACGGAACTGATGAAAAAGATTGTGGTAAGTGTAACGCATGACGCCAGAAAGTTGTGTGTGTACATTCACCCGGCAAATAGTCAGTAAGCACTAAAGCTGAAAAGTTCCAGGTCTTTATTAAAACAAATTTGTTTGGGGGTTTTCACAACGAACACAAATTAAACTGAGATCGTAAATACAGGGTGGCTCCTCTGAAACATAACGAAGCACTTCCCAAAATAATGTAACAAAATAATTATGTCCATCGGATCAGGGGCGTAACAGGGGTCACTTGTCAGAGGGGGCAATTTCCCCGCTTTGAGGCAGATTTTCCCGGTTGGAGGTGGTTTTGAGGCAGATTTTCCCTGTTGGTGAAAATGTCCCTGTCACCAGGCAAAAAAGGGCTGATTTAGCATGATTTTCAAGATTTTTTTTCCCGGTCAAAGCTCTCAGGGGGGAGGGGGCGCCCCCGCCTGTTACGCCACTGCATTGGATAGAGTAGCTCTTCCAATAAAAACGATGCAAAAAGCAGTACATTTGGTTGTGGTTTTTACCGTGATGTGAGTGTCCCAATGTCAGGTTCCAATTTGTGTAAACATTTACCAAGTACGTACCTGATAAATCGCACTTACTGCCCAAAAAATCAAACAACCATGCTCATTCTCCCGGCACACAGCTGAATGGCAACAAACAATAGCTTGAGCATTAATTGTTCGTGCCTCAATGCGGAGAAATGTCTTCATTTAAAGAACCTTTTTAAACTTTTGTTAAAAGTCATACTTCTTTTTTCTACAGGATTTATTATGAACGTAGGCACGGAACTCAGTGTGGCATCTCATGGTTACCCATCGAATTACCCGCCCGACGTCTACGTTCTGTGGACATTCAAGTATGACCCTGCAAGTGAATCAACGAACAACTACTACAGGATCTCATTCGGATATATCCGAATTCATTATTACGATCGGTTGGCAGTCGGTACTGGATGGAATCCTTCAACAACATCTCTATCCCAGGTGTTCAACGGCCACTACGCTGGATCCCCTAGGAAGCTATTTCTTCCACCTGACAACATGTTTGTTGAGTTCTCGTCTAGGCCATGGTATGAATATCCGGGTTTCAGCATCACAATAACCGTGCTGCATTACACAGGTTCGTATGGTACTTTGGCATTAGTTTTGAATAATTGAATGACCAAACCAAATCAGATATGTTATGAATGTTCATGAAACCAGATAAAATGAATGCGATTCATTGGCAATTCATAATTCACAATGAGGGTCGTGTCTATTCAAACAACAATAGCACAGCCGATTCATTGATACGAAGAAGCGGACTATTCCAAATATATGTTAGTGTCATTAGGTATGGGAACCGTTTTATATCAATATATGATCAGCGGTGCCAATGCATGTCTAGTAGACTTCCATGTCATGCTGTAAAAAAAATTATTTTGTTATTCTTTGCATCCCGCAGATCCTTTAGTGTGTGATGCTCGTAAAATTGCGATAAACGGAAGTTCTGTCTGTGACTATGTGCTCGACTGCTACGATGGAACAGATGAGAAGGATTGTAGTAAGTATAGTATATCCCAAAATGAGTTATAATATACCGAAACAGTTCCGATTTGATCATCATTCTATCAAATAATCATATGAATTACAAGGCGTATTTACATTTTGAACAAAAATGCATTTCTATTTAGAGTGCCATCTTGGGTTATCGGCTGCAGATTTAACTGCTGTTACGTGTTGCTGCTATTCAAGCATTGCATAATTAAAACTGCCAATGTAAAAGTTTAATTTACACATAAACTTCGTTTTATAAACCCTTAATGTGTAATTTTATATAATGTTTCTTTATCAATGTCAATATGGTTTTAATATTGGAAAAGTGGTTCGCCTAGAGTCATATTGTTTATAGAATATGTATGATGTAAGTTGAATTATGTAACTACATCACCCCTTACATTGA
This sequence comes from Dendraster excentricus, assembly GCA_031471515.1. Taxonomy (NCBI): domain Eukaryota; kingdom Metazoa; phylum Echinodermata; class Echinoidea; order Clypeasteroida; family Dendrasteridae; genus Dendraster; species Dendraster excentricus. The sequence goes on along the minus strand of JAUELG010319095.1, from coordinate 9,612 downwards.
CAATTACTGAAAATTAACATTGTCCACTGAAATCCTTACAATCCATTTGGAAAACTACCAGTTCTCTCATACATTGTTAATTGTTTTGTTCTTAGTGTCAAAAAAGCATGGGACAGTTTTAGGTTGTTCACATTTACACTCCGTTACAAAGATATGAATGATTTATTCAGAAATAAACAAAATTCGCCTGAATTGTTGAAACCATGTACAATGTGTGTAATGTGAGTTAGTGAAAATCAATTTGCGTTTTCGCTCATTACCTAGCCATGCAATGTCCATTTGACTTGAAATATTCACACAATACCCTGTGGACATATTGAATATCACCAATATACATTGCATCAAACATTCTTTTCCACAATTCAGCAAAGCTGCTAGATCCACTTCACCCAAACATTATTTGAATTATTGGTTTGTTTTCTTAATATTTGTTTTCATCATGCAGATTTTACGCTACGTGTTGGCGATGAAGTTCAGCTTACATCACACAATTATCCCTCGAATTATCCACCGAATGCATACGCCCTCTGGACATTCCGATACACACCCGGCGAAGACACTACTGACCTCTTCTACAAGATCTTTATCGAACGAGCTTACCTGAACCGTTACTATTATTATTACTATCAAAATGATGTTCTGACCATTGGCGATGATATAAACGCTGTACTGCCAACGTTCAATATTTCCGGGAATGTTGATTCGGTGACCAGATTTTTAGACGCCGGTAATATGTTTGTTGAATTTCGATCCGATTCATATTATCAACACCAAGGATTCAGTCTTCGTATAAGCGTTTTGAAGATTACAGGTACTGTATGATTATTTGTATTTGTTTGCCTTTTTTAAATAAGGAGCAAGTTGACAACACACGACATCAAATTGCATTGTGATAACATCAAATATAAATTACAAAATTATACCACACATGTCGGTCAAGGAAGGTCAGAATTACTAACACATAACTCAATGTGAAGCTCACTATAATATCCGCAATTATTCGGACACATACACCTTACAGTCAATTCCTCCATCACGATACCACAATTAGTACTACATGGAAGAATAGATGGGGTCAAGTCACGTTGAAGACTTCCCATAATATGAGCAAACCTCAAATCAGACTGCTCAAACATGAATATAAAATGCGCACCTGGGAAGGGACCGAAAGATGGCGGAGAATCGTGATGTGGAAGCCACCTCTCAACTAGCCGTTGGGATGAAAGGCATTAGTCACGGCATAAGTCACTGTATCCATTGCATGGTGAATTGTTATATATTAACTAGTTTTCTTCCATTGTACCTTAATTTTGATGTTTACTCATTGTGCAGATGGATTGATATGCGATGAGTACGCGCAAGTCACCAACGCTATGTGTGACTTTACGGCTGACTGTAGAGACGGGTCGGATGAACGAAATTGCAGTTAAGTGTACAATCAAAGCATTATTTGGATAATGTACGATTTTTACTGAAAAACTTTGTCCAATTTTACCGGCAGTCAAAGTTGGTATAATGATTGTCACATGATGTACTATAGACCATGCAGTTGTCACTCATCTTTAATCGGTTTGAATTGATATATGGCAAGCATCCCCTTAGCCTTAACAAACATTTGTGTTTGTATATATATTCCGATAAGATTAATATTTTCATCACTTCATTAGAGTCAAGTTGCCCACATTTATCTATTTTATAATGGCAAACGAAGGTGTTTTGTACGCAAGCCTTAACACAAAATTAAAATATAAAAACGCTGTTATAGAGCTGTGTACATGACCAGAGACTAGTACCTAACATTCATCAAATCAAGCAAATGGCTCTGAGCACAGAGAAGGTCGTTTAACAGTACAGATATATTCCAATGTCTGTATAATCCAAAAGTTACAATTTGAAATATTTAACCTCATTCGTGAAATTCAAGTAACAAAAATATGTAAAACAATGAACAGAATTATCGCATAGTTTATCACATGTTTTACAATATTGTTTGCACAAGCTTTAACATACAGCGTTCTTAATTGACTTCATTGACTTATGATGATGAATCATCTTGTAACGCAAGACTGCAAACTCCACACAAAAAAAACCCTTTAATATGTCTAACGGGGCCAGTAATTTATGTGTTTTAATGAAATCATATAAGTTAGCAATTAGCCTACTGTTCAAGCATTTTGAATTAACCTACTTGTGTACATTGCGACGGAGCGCTGATTACTCAACCTAGATGTGTAACAGGCGAATAATCACTTAAACTAACGATATTTTACGTATTCAATGGTTGCAGATTTTGTTCTGGCGTCTGGTGCAGAAGTTCAACTTGTATATCAAAACTATTCATCAAATGCGTACGCATTCTGGACCTTCCAGTATGAACCCGGAGAGAACACTACTATTCCATTCTACCAGATATCGTTCCTCCAAGTGTCCCTTAATTACGGTGACGTTCTGACAGTTGGCTCAGGGTGGAATTCATCGGTCTTAGCAACGCATTTCCTCTTCTCGGGTTACTACAACACGGAAACCCGTTTGGACACTCTGATTAATGCTGGAAATATATTCGTTGAATTAACCGCTGATTCAAAATACGCAAGTGGAGGTTTTGTTCTTAATGTAACTGCGGGGAATAGGACAGGTGAGAATGAGACCTGTTTTCAGTGTGTTTTTCATGTTTTGTATTTTATTTCCCTTTGTACATAGTAAATCAATAACACAGTAAGAGTTATGATGAAACAGTAGGCAGGTTCAAAATTGAATCTCAGCTTTAAAGGCTCGTTCTGTTTAACATTAACAGTAATGTATCATCACATTTAACAATTTGTTTTAAATTTAGGCTACTTCACGTTTCTCAGATAATTTTACAAAACAGACAAAAAATGTGATCTATGACTCGAGGCGCTTCATAAAATCATTTGAGTTTCTGTCTAAGAAGTTTATATGATATATTAAATGTTGTGTCATGTCAACGATACAAAACAATAAATATTTCACAAATTTAATGACCATCCCATTGTTTTTCAATTTTACTTTTTATAACTCATATCAACATTCAAATTCAGATGGGGTTGTTTGTGATTTTGGAGCGAAAGTCCTTCATCCAACAGCAGTGTGTGACACGATTGCCGACTGTCAAGATGAAACAGATGAAATCGGTTGCAGTAAGTATGAAATTATATCACCAATTCTTATACATAGTTGAGATATACATTGAACAAATAGTTCAAATGAATTGTGATCTTTGTAGGATACAATTACAGCATGGCAAAAGAAATGAGCATGTATACCATCATGATTGTACTATTCATTAAATCCCTATAATACTCACAGTATACATAGAGTGTGTATCGTCCCCGTGCCACCCGGACGCATCTTGCACCGAGACGGATAAATCATTATTCTGTAACTGCCATTCCGGCTTCGATGGGGATGGATTCATGTGCTCCGACGTCAATGAGTGTCTTCGAAACGACACATGCCAGCTTAATTCATACTGTGTCAACAGTGTCGGCTCATTTGACTGTGTGTGTGAAACGGGATATGCCGGACAACATTGCATGAGTACGTTTATCAGTGATAATTAATATGAATATATCTATAGCGCCTAATACAGCAAATCCGTTAAGCGCTTATAATTATCCCTGGTCATTAGTTTGGTATAGTTGATACCGGCACAGTTATGTCGTACGCATTCTCAACTCCCCATGGAGCATAATGGCCGCGAGCACTTTTGTGCATCAAGCAAATATTTGCCAGACCAGATACCATTTATCGGGGAACCTTGGCTAGTCATAAGGACCGCTAGTCATAAGGACCGCTATTCATAATGTGTAACTTCATATACGTGAAGGACCGCTTAACATACTAACGAAAAGGGGATCACTTTTCATAATCGCGCAAGATATAGAAGGTTACACATTATTATGAATAGGGGTCCTCATGACTAGCGAGCGGACCCCAGTTACTAACCTAGGTAGAGATCAGAAATTGTGGATTAGTTGCTTGCTAACTGACAAACAGAGAGGGCTGAGATAACTCTACCAAGAGAAAAGTACACCTATCCCGCAAATTGCAATGTATCCCTTAATTGCTGTTTTTTTATGATCTTTAAGTATTGTTTAATTCTAGTATAGATTTAGGAAAAGTAAATAATTTACCTGCAAAGAAGTAAAGGAAGAAAATGGGAAATACCAAAAAGGACGACCATACCAAACTATAAAACCCTTGGACATTAGCGTTAAAATGATACTGTTAATGGAACTTCATGTTCTGGATTAACTGATTGTAGTAACAAAACCGTATATGTTTATGACAAAGTAACTGTCTGCCAAGTTTGGATGTATGAACATAATTTTCCTGTTTTAGCCAACTCCGGGCGACAATTGGACATCTTAAACATTGTTTTTTTTTTCATTATTACAAAACATAATAATTTAAAAGCCGTTGTTGTTTATGCAAAAGGCTGTTTTATAAAACAAATAACAAACCAAGCACAAGAACCTCATTGACATGACATTATCTGTACAGTTTAATTATATGTTATTATACATATAATTCGTTAGATAAATGTTTTAATTTGAAATTCAGGATCTATTCCGCAACATATAAGTCCAAGTTTCGTTTTTAATTATGTTTAGTAATTGATTTATTATATTACACAGATGTCGATGAATGCTCTATCGATGATCCTTGTGGATCGAATTCGGTATGCAATAACATCGATGGGTCTTTTGAGTGTTCGTGCAACGATGGATTCACTGGTGACGGATTCAACTGCGAGGACGCCAATGAGTGTACAACTGCCCAAGACGCCTGCCCAATTAACACCTTCTGTCAAAACACCATCGGTAGTTTCAGGTGCATCTGCAGAGAGGGCTTTGTACTGAATGGAACAGAGTGTGTGGGTAAGAAAGAATAATCCTTTTTATCAGCCTTGTTTATTTTTGTACACAAATTCAACACTATCCAGGAAGAATATATGAGATAGTGCGGCTGACTTTATACAAACATACTGTACGTGAATTTTGCGGATAACTTTGCAACCAAGTACATTTATAACGTTGTTATGGGTGTGCGCGTTTGTGTGTGTGGGGGGTGTGTATGTGGAGGGGTTAAATGCTATTCTATTCTAAACCCTTTCGTGTGTCAAAAGCATCCACCCCTAACAAAACATGTTTTGCTATGGAGTTTGTGTTTACTTTATAATGATGCCTGAAATAACCAATCGTAGGGCTTTAACTGCTAACTGCTGATACAATTATATAAAATGTGCATCATTCCTTTACAGTTATTCCTGAACCATGCACATCAAACCCTTGTGAAAATGGTCGGTGTGTGAACAGAGAGGGTGAAGGATATGTTTGCATCTCCATTCCTGGTCCCGTCCGTAAGTTGATAGCATCATTTGTTTCTTTAATGGCTTTAGTAACTTTGTTGACATGTGCATAAAAAGATAACCGAATGGATACAAAGTGTATGGTTGAGATTTGATTTGTCCACGGCCATTTTGCATTGAAACCACCGGGGTCAGTGACATTAGTTGAACAAAGTGCCACCTACTGACTATCAGCAAGGCGTCTGACATGCAGGTAGTGGATAATGTCGTTAAACTCATGTATACACATGGGGTTGGTAGCCGGAAGTGTTTGTCACTGATGTGGCTATACTTGGGGTTAAAAAAAACATACGTAAAATAATTAACATGATGATCATATATGTATTTTCCTCACAGTGCCAGTGGCAGTTACTACTTCCCCAAATAGTCAGACGGTGGGTTCTTTTGACAGGGTCGTACTCTCGTGTAGCTTCGACAATGCCGTGAGCTTCCAGTGGCAGAAGGACAATGTTTCGATCCCTGGAACACAGAACGAAGGTTCCTTTACGATACCATCGATGGCCCCGAGGGATATCGGTTACTACCGGTGTGTAGGTGTGGGAGGCAACCAGGACAGAGCAGTAACAAACCAGGCGGCACTGTACATCAAAGGTATTACTTCTACTACTACTACTACTACTACTACTACTACTACTACTACTACTACTACTTCTGCTGCTGCTACTACTAATACTCATAATACTTATACTAATACTACTACTACTACTACTAATAATAATAATAATAGTAATAATAATAATAATAATAATAATAATAATAATACATCTAATACTAGTACTACTACTACTACAAATCTTATACAATTTATACTTATATACATGTGGTACTGCTAATGATGATAATAATAATGAAACTTATAATTATAATGATAACAGTTATAATACTGTTTTGCTACTACTACTCTTACTATTTACTACTTCTACTTTTACTACCAACTCTTGTTTACGTCTATAGTAAATCATAATTACAATATTGATCATATTTAGAGTATGCCCACTCGACACCTAAATTTGGCTACATAAAATAAACAAATAAAAAGCTTAGTTTGAAATATGATGACATATAAATATATTTCAGCTAAGTAACATCAATACTCAAGTGCAAGGGGTGGTGAGGTGAAGGGGACCGATAGGTGGGATATATATAATTGACCCTTACTAGTGTATGTATAACAATGTTTTGACAGGACCATTTTGACTATGGTCGTGAATTCTGCTTTCCAAACGTTTCTTTTTTTCAATAATTCACTTAGTGCTGTATTATCATTTGAAGTGTACATTTTAATTTTTGAACTTGTATCTTTATTTGAATTTCGAAAAGAACACAATAATAACAACACAAATATCTGCAGTATTATTGATTCGTGCTTTAATTAGTATTGTATAATGTTGTGCTCTATGCATTCCGATGTAGATTTAGGTACAGTACAGGTCAGAGATGCTACATTCAACATCAACGTCTCATCACCGGGGGATCTGTCAAACCCGAACTCAGCAGCCTACATGGAAGCGAGTACTTATGTCACAAACACTGTGAGTAATAACATTCTCGTGCGGTACATTGAGGGGCCCGGTGGGGATTGATTTAACTTTTTGTACACTTTTACTAAATTTGGAATAGTTTCTTACTTTTGAAGCGTACCCCTAGGGTACATTTGGGTAAATCTTAGAATAGAGGCAATTAAAGAAAAGTTGATTAAAAACATTTGGACATTTGGAAAATAATCATATAAATGTTTTTGTTCAGACGTTTAGCAAGTCAGCATTTTAACGTATCTCTTCAGGAGGGACGTTTACATTTTACTTTTTAAATTTAGATATAACGATGCTATGCACGGAAATTAATGTTGGTGCTGTCACATCTTTATAGTGAAAAGGAAACGTTATACGAACGAATCTGAAATGTATATACAAAATGTACATATTTCAGTTTTCATAGGGTTACCTCGAAAATCCATCATTCAACTGTTCATTTACAAACAAGGAACAATACCATTGAACTTGTGTGCAGTTTTGTAGAATGTTAGTCTTAAAGGGACAGTTGAGTATTGATCACACTTAACTTAAGTAACAAAACGTGCACCATTCCGGAATAAAGTAATAGTAATAACTTCATCATACTCCAAAAGTTTGAATAATTTCAAACAACTATGTAAAACCCATGTTATCATTCAAAAATAGCAGAGGGCGCTGTTTTAAACAAAACACTGGTTTTAGCCTTTGTCTATACAAAACTGTACATTTAATGTTTTGATTTAATAGAAATATCATCAACGGTATTTTCGAGCTTTTTTTACATTTTTCTAAAAATTCTTGAAATATCGCAAGGTGATGGCCGGTGACTAACCCTTTTGAATAGACTTTGTTTATGGTTCTTTGAAGCGTTTCTGAACCGATTTTGATCAAATAAAGTTCATTTCGTCGTTATAATCGTACGTTCTTTCGAATTTTACAGTCAGTTTTTCATTATCTTGCAACAAATTTCGGGGGGCACTTCGGGGTATACCGATACTCAACCCTACCTTTAAATCCGGCGATTGTGCGTGAACTTTCATACAAAGTATAGGTGTTTGTTTGGCATTGTTACATAGATAAAAAAAAAAAATAGACAAATAGCGAGAGTTGGTTCAATTAAAGTTATGGGCATGTTTTAGACATGCATTTACACTGCTATGTGTTTTTTTCTGCATGATAATACATGCTGCTTCACTCTGATAAAAGAGGTATACACTGTAGATGGTACTAATTGTGATTTGAGACAATTTTATAAATCGGACGCGCCTTGCCTTCTTGCGCAAGTTGTGAAATAGTACAATGGCTCATTGATATAGTGCGCACAATCAAGCCTTGTTAAAAATGGCGACCCGCGGTACATCATTCCAACGCTTGACAGTCTTTAAATCACCTTTTTTGCAGATTCAAAACGGACTTGAGAACATTGGCGGAGTCTCAGGCTTGTCACCCACCGTCGTCCCCTCAAATTTTCGACTAGGAAGCGTGATCGTCGACCTCAACATATTCTATGTCGCCGGGGCGAACACGTCGTCGTTCGCACTTCTAGACCTCATGACGTCATCCCTCCAAACGCTGGCTGCATCACTTGGTAGCCTCCTTGACATATCACAAAGCACTATCAGCTCAACATGTAAGACATGGCGTGTCAGTGGCGTAGTGTGGTTGGATTGGGGACTAGGGGACAGTCGATTGTTTCGGGTGCACGCTCTTTTTAATACATGGATATATTAGTTTGGCCGGCTGTGTGGCACGTCCCGGCACTTGTTAGTAAAAATCAAATGTAGATTGTCACTTTGGTACACCCCCCCTCCCCCTTCTTAAGCGTTGCGCCCTGTATTTTGGGAGGCAGTGTGCATACATGTGATTTTTTTTTTTTTTTTTTTTTTGGCATTTCTTCTAATTTTATGTTATGCATGGAATTACTGTCTCTGCTCGCTGTCGTCTGGTTGTCGTTTGATTTGTTTTGTTCGACCTACTTTCCTATACAGTGAAGAGCGTTGACACATTGATAGCCTTGTGCAAGGCATGTAATGTGATAAAAACGTTGTACAGTAATGCGATCATAACTGGTTAGGGTAAACGTTGGTACAAAGCTGATCCGAGACAGGAAAAATTTAGAGCTTTCTGATGTGTTTTTTTTTTCGTGTTATGTGTACGATTTTTATTTCATATTTTTGTTGGAGCAGTTTTGAATATAAATTAGCCTCGTCGTCTGCTACTCACTTGGATCCCATTTTATAATAAACAAATACATTCAATGCTAATTACACGTGATTGTCTTAAATTATTAAAGTGTGTTTCTTTATTGTAGCGATTTGCTATGGAACCGAGTGGAATTCGAGATTTGGAAAAGTTTCTTTCGGAAATGGAGAATTGAACTCGTGGACGAACTCGACGATGAGATGTCCTTTCAATACCACGAAAGGTGAGTTGACTTTTTGCAATCTGCGCATGTAATCCAATTTCATTTATATACGGGCATAAAACATGCTACATCAATCACTTGCATCTGTCGACCCAGCTTTGAATGTGAACTTAATTTGGTAAGTGTAACTCAATATGCTGTTTTGTTAGTATTGTTTGCCAGGCAATTATCAGTAATGGCTTTCTGATAAGCCTTAAAATTAATTTCGCTTTTACACATAATTATTCATGTAAGCAAATACTATCACCACGGACCGCCGAAGGAAGGAGGGCTGCGGGGCT
>JAUELG010318058.1:0-15087 GCA_031471515.1 Dendraster excentricus | reverse complement strand
GTAATTAATTATAGCGCTTAGAAACCCTGTATTAAGCGCTTTATAAATGCAAGTTATTATTATTATTATTATTATTAAATTGTCTGGACCCTGGTCTCTAGTGCTTAAACTTAGTGGACTATGTACTTAGTAGATCTCTGAGTGAGTGTGCAATAGACGGCTTCGGTAATGTATGCTAATTATATGCGTATGACGTCAGACTCCCCGTTGGCAGGCTTAACAATAGTAACTAGGTCCGGCAAGCTCCGGCGAACTTAGTTTGCCGGACATGGTTACCTTTGTTAAGCTTGCCAACGGGGAGTCTGACGTCATACGCATATAATTAGCATACATTACCGAAGCCGTCTATTGCTGTTGTGACAAGGCAAAGATTGGCAAGTTTGTTGAAAACTAACTTAGTTTAACCACATCTCTTTTTTTTATTCTTGACAGTTGCTTCAAGATGTCACGAGGCCCCACATCGAGTCGTTTAACTACCTGATTGATGAAGGCTTGTCACAAGCAGTGAGAAATATTCCACCTGTGGAGTTCCTCTTGGACGATGAGCGAGTTTCACTTTCTTTTGAGGTAAGGGATCTTGTCGATCAAAAAACAATGCGTCTTTCCTTGGCTTTCCTGAAATAAAGACTTTCTGGTAAAAGCACAAATTATGGGGGCCAGAAAACTGAAAGCATGAATGGTGCGGTTTTGGGGTAAAGGGCACGATATCCGGGTTATTGTTATCACTTCATACCTCTCAGATGCTAAACTCTTACATCGGTTTGGGGTAAAGTCAGTGGGCCGCGAATTTATAAAAATAACCCGGATATCATGCCCTTTTCAGAAAATTGCACCGTTCATGCTTTCATTTTTCTGGACCCCATAATTCGTGCTTTTAAAACAAAGTACTTATTTCAGGAAAGCTAAGGAAAGCCGCAGCGCTTTTGATCGACAAGATCCCTAAAAACAAAAACAACAAGTGACTCGTAGAATGATATGGTCATGATGGTAGAGTATAGTCTAGAGATATTTTTTTCTATTTTACTCATACAAATGAACTATAACCACATGTGATAACATCATAACTTGTAACGAAACTTCTATTCTTAAACAACACTACTGTGAGGTAGCTTTTTAACCCGTTGAGGATTGGTCCCGAAATATTTTGGGCTTGAGTCTATGAATGTGTGTCATACAGAAATTGATTCGTTCTCAACGGGTTAAAGTAGCTTTGTGCATTTAGGTCCTGATTCTTCTGAAAGTTTTGTTTCCCCCTGGAACATGATTTCCATGTGATAAGATACTTGTTAACTGTTGGCAGCTAGGGTTTCAACTCTGAGGGATTTTGAATGCTATTGAAGGAAGAGTAAATAAGTCCTGAGACGTAGTCAAGGGACTTATTTTCTTCATGAAATAGCATTTTAATTCCCGAGGGGAACATTCCATTATTTTCCTGCCAGCAAAGTTACCAACTGTTTTATCATCTGAATTAGCTGGTTAACAGTGCCATGTAACAGTTTCAAATGTTACATGGCTGCTGATGCATTGTATCTTACTTAGTCAGGTGACAATGTGAAATGTTTTGTTAGAGCATGTTTCCCATGTGTTAGGAAAACTTACATGACTTTGATACATTCTTCATTCAAATGTTCGCTTTTAGGATGCCTCCCTGGGTGCTCCGACTGTCGCTCAGGGCAACGTGTTTGCGTCAACTCTCAAAGTCTATCCCTCCGAGGTAAGTATGCTACTTAAGTGGGGGATCAACCAAAAATATACACAGGGGCGATTTTCAAACCAACATTGACTGTAGAAATGTTGTCTTCATCCATGTTATGCTTCATCTGTAATTCCAGGTTTGATCAGGAAAGAGTGATATTGTGAATAGTAAAAAGTTTACTCATGAAATAAAATTATTAGGCCAGTAAAGTTATTTTTAAGGCCACCAGAAAAGGGGCAGTAATTATTTCACTTGCCCGACCGGGCAACAGAAAAACAAGATGAGAGTTGAAGCCCTGATCCAGGGAAACTGAGCAGAAATATATAATAAATGGAACTTATTTGGTAATGGTCTCCCCCCCAAAAAAAAAAAAATAAATAAAAACAAATAAATAAATAAATAATAAATAAAAAGAACAGGCAAGATTTTAGTGAGCATTCATATTATACCAAAATCAATCAGTCAGATCAGTATTATGTATTATATTCTTATCTTATAAATACTTGATTAAAATTGAGTTTAGCATCTTTTTCATCACTGAAAATTGATGCTAACATTCTTCCTCGTAAGAAAGCCTTCTGGATTGCTAGACCACTGCTCTACCAATTGAGCTAAGAATTCGAAAGCTGTGGCTTTCCCCCTGAAACCGATTAACTTTCAATGCTTGTGTGGTCAGAACCTGACATAATTAGTCATATTCACAGAAAAGGATTATTTAGAAAACAAAAAGAGTGTGTTTAGAACTGAATTGAATGTAAAAAAATAGCAATAATTGAAAAATGCTATATTTAGGCTTATCTTTCACCTCACAGACATTCAGGAAAGCCTTTCATTTCGATCAAATTTCCCCTTAAAAAAAAATTGAATTGTGGAGAAAACGAGAAATCAAGACCCGTTACGTTCTTCTACGAGCAAAAGCCAAACAAGTAAAGTAAGTACCAGCGCAATATGGAAGCTGACCATGATTTGGTTGTATTTGACAAAGTCAGTGGATCACTTTTATTATAAAAAGCATCATAAAAAACTTAGGTAATTGTATTATAATCAAGTAGAATAATACAATTTTTTTTATATGATGCAAAAATACTGCTGAACACTGCTCATCTACTACAGTAATGCCAGTGTTATAAACGAGAATCGATATACAGTAGGGCCTGAATTTTCAATCCTAGCAGATTCTTCAGAGGTTACGCTTGATAGATGATGGCCTTTGAAGAAGATTCTATTATCGAAAATTTAGGCCATATAAATTGTCTCTAATTTTTCATAGATCTGTATCCATGGATAGGCTTTTTTTGTTTCATTTGGCAGTGTCGGCAGTCCTAGCAGAATCTTCTCCATAGGATACGTGAGAGATGATAGCATTTGGAGAAGATTCTATTATTGAAAATTTAGGCCATACATTTCATAGATCTGTATCCATGGATAGACTTTCCTTGTTTGATTTGGCAGTGTCGGCAGCGCGCCAGCACGTACCAAGCACCCATCCAGGCACGGATCCACTGGAAGAGTAGCAGTGGGGACAGCGGCGGGTTTTCACACAACCTGGGACAGATACCCATCATGGTCAAGGTCAGTAGTTAGTTGACACTCATGGCTTGTTATAGTATTTGTATAAGTGTTGTCACTTTCGAGTTTTTTACTTCCTGGGACTCCCGATAATTTTTTGAGCGAGTCCTGGGTACCCAAAATTTTCCCATTTGTTGATTCCAAGATCGGCATATCAATTTATAGCAAGCTGGAAAAATTGTTCATTCAACTTCAAGTGACAAAAATTGAGTGCATTTATGACAATGTAATCATCTTCTAAATAATTTATTGCGTGCAATGAGGGGACTTCCCTTTTTTTTTTCGGAAAATCAAGTATCAATTTTTGTGGCCGGGACTCAACATTTTACGGGGGAACCTGGGTACCCGGGACTCGGCGACAACACTATTTTGTATCGATTGTATTGCTTGTCATAATTTGTATCGATTGTATTGCTTGTCATATTTTGTATGGTTGATTCGCTTGGTGATCATACGTGGAATGAGTCTCGTGTTAAAACTTATACTTGTATTGGAGAGCAGCAACAGGAACAATGGGGGGTGGGGGGTGTTCTCACACAACCTGGGACAGATAGCCATCATGGTTAAGGTCAGTAGTTTAGTTGACACTCTCAATTTCGTGTTATATATGAGTTGATTTGCCTTGTAATCCATAGATGGAATGAAGTAATGTGCATGTCAATAGTGTAGGCCTACTATTACAATCAATACATCATGCTAGTATTTGTGTTATTTTAGAGACTCTGGAGGTTAAGATTACTTATTCGATGGGATAGAAATTGTCTTCTTGTCTCACCCAAAGTGTAAGAACTACAACCCATCCAACCAAACCCCGGCAAAACTACTCAGAACTTGGTTGCCCTTTATCATTTCTCTAGTGCAAGAACTGCAAGCTGAGCAAGCTAACCCCGGCAGAACTGATCAAGCGGAGGGATGAAGCAGAGGAGATGAGAGGATACTTTGTCTGCAACAACATCGAAAAGGTCATTCACTGAGGATGTTGCTGTTGCCAGGGAGAAATCTTGTGTTTGGTTGACAATCAAACCCACAACCTTTCATTGACAGAAAACAACCCAATATAAACCAAATATAAATTTCAGATTTCCAGACTTTTTTCTTGACCTTATTTTTTTAGTGCAAGAACTGCAATCTGAGCAAGCTAACCCCGGCAGAACTGATCAAGAGGAGAGAGGAAGCTGAAGAGATGGGAGGATACTTTGTCTGCAACGGAATCGAGAAGGTCATGAGGATGCTGGTCATGCCGAGGAGAAACTTTGTAAGTATTAGGCCCAGCTTTGTAGCTCATATTTCTTATCTTAAAGTGTCCCCCCCCCCCCCCCCCCAAACAAACAAACAAAAAAGAAAGAAAAACAAAATAATATTTTTATAAATAAAATGTAACATTTTTAGCAGAACACTTCAGCAAAAGGTTCAGATAAATATGTTCCAGAAATATATTTGAAAAAAGCATCACTGTACTTACAACAAGTGTTCATTCGTCAACATACAAGGACTAGTAGTATGAAATATCATTGTGTGAGTTTAAAATGTACCTGATGACCATGGGCAATAGTAATTTCTAATTATTTAAGGGCAGTTGTGTATATAATTTATGGTGGAGCCCTGTATAAATGTTTGTATTATTTCATGATTATCATTATTTTACTTGCAGGCAATGGCAATCAACCGTCCAAAGTGGAAAACGAGAGGGAGATCCTTCACAGAGTTTGGCATCACCATGCGGTGTGTCCGGAGCGACCAGTCCATCGCTGTAAGAATTGATTGTTTCATTACTAATAATAATAATTTCGATTTATATAGCGCATAATATGATTGATCATCATCTCTAAGTGCTTTAAAATTATATTATTACCCCGGTCATTGGATGCATGCTTCAATCAATCCAGCACACAAAGTGCATGTTTATTCCACTCCCTGGGGAGCATTCCAGCCAGGCAACCTCGTAGGTGCACACAATGCTAAGGAACTACGTTCCATCCTTCCGGGTACACATTTATACACCTGGGTTGAGAGCACAAATTGTCTTGCTGAAGGACAAACGGCGTAGGCAGGGTTCGAACTTGGGATCTCGAGATCAGAAAACGCGCGCTCCACCGATCTTGCCACACCACGTCCACATATTAATGTGAGCAGCTACAGCTAGAGCAAAACCCTGGCACTTGTCAGTAATAGATTCTGATTACCATTGATACCATTACAAAGTCATCATCGCAAGCTTTCATTTGATCCTTTGTTCCAACTAATTTGTCAATAATTGGCGAAGATATGATCATTTTTCAATTTTACAATCGTAGGTCATTTTACACACATTGTGTGAACTTTTGAAAATACTCTTTTCTTCAAAACATGAGTTACAAACAAGTGCCGGGTTTTGCTATGGCTGGTCACAAGTATAGCAGGGGGTTGTATTACAGAAAGGGTTGTATTACCGGACATGCAAATTCCCATAGGAAAAATGTTCAAATTTTTAAAGTTGACTTTGACAGTCGGCATTAACGAAGGATGATAAATGGATGTTTAGCAAACATTATCTACCATTTTTCGAGGCAAATAAGGGTCCTGAGGCATTATGCGAGTTTTGCCAAGCACCAGTGGCAGAGCGCATGTCAATGACATTCTTCTGGAAAACATACACATTCGGTATTGCAATACAAAAATTTACGTCAGGAAGAGGAGTCTTTTTTTGAAGGGTTTACTAGAAAGTTGATTTGAAGAAAAATTGGTAAATTCTTGAAGATATTTGACATCAGATGTTTTTACTATGAGTTTGTGCAGCTGCTCGTATAATTTTCACTTTGATTTTATGCATCGAATGTATAGTTTTGTGCCGTCAAACTAAGCGTATCCGGTAATAGGACCCGATACCGTACTCTTTTGAATTCATGTATAGAGGAAACTGGCTAGAAATATTTTGATTCTCGATGATGCCTATTTTTCTTTGCTCATTGGCATCCTGTGGAATATCCTTTGGTTGTTCAGTTCAGTTCAATTTTATCAGACATTTTAATGTTGTTTTTTTGTTTAATTCTATGTTCAATGAACATTGGATACCCGACTACTAATACTGGTATTTTTGTGCCCAAATTTGGACTTGGAACATTAAAACCATGCACAGTTTATATGATTTCTTCTGTATTGAGTCGATACAGGGTCAGTTCTGTTGATCCTCGCAGGATCTTTGGTTTTGGCATATTTTTAAGTTGTATGACATTGTTAAATACATTTCCTGTTTCAATTATTTCCTACTACCTTAGCCCATAGGCTGATTAAAATTAGAGGATGTTGTTTATTATATAAGACATCATACTTCTTCAATACAGTATTTCCGGACAAAGTGCATGGTTTGGCTTAAACCGGTCACATATATTTGCCTTTGTACCTCGTTCTTGAAGAATACTACTTTTAAAAAATGCAGAAATGCTTGGTTCTATGTAGCGATAGAATCGATCACGCTTCGAAGGTTATAGAAAACCTAAAAGACGTCATCCTACAAATTGGATTATTTTGAAATTAATTCTGATCTCTAAATTTCAGGTTGTGACCCTCCACTACCTCAGCACGGGCAACTTGGTCGTCAGCTTCTCCTATAACAAGGAGATGTTCTTCATTCCGCTGCTCCTGGTTTTGAGGGTGAGTATAGGATGAGATATAATTTAGTGGTTTTTTTTTAATTCTCTAATTTCAGATTTTATCACACATTATATACTTAAAAAACTTCAGAACGACATGTATCTCAACAATTTTATGTTTAACAATGTTTAGTTATGAAGAATATATGATTTATGTCTAAAAATTTGAATTTTATGAATTTTTGTGATTTTTTTGCATAAATTACCATAATTATGCAAATTAATGCATTTTTCAAAAATTTTTAAATTACCATTGTATCCTATAACACCTCACTTGACATGCATGTACATTTTCACGGCGAACGGCCGCTTCGCGGCGGAGATCTTAGGGGGGGCCAAAATAGCCCCCCCCCCCCGGGCTGTACAAAGTGAATGCAGTGTGTTGGAGTGAGTTACTGAATATCAGTTTGCATTTTTGCTCATAACTCAGCTATGCAACGTCCATTTGACTTGATATTTTCACACAGTACCCTGTGGACATGTATAACAACAATACATTGCATGAGCCATTTATTACTTTTTGCACGTGGCAACAAAGTTAATGTACTAGATCCCTTTAAGACCCGCTATTATCACTACATCTTTATAGACGAGTAAAACAAAAATGTCAGTGGGTTTCTATAATAAGTTGAAAATTTAAGAATGTTCACATGAGCTGAATGAGCTTTGTAATACTGCAGCTGGCGCTGAAGAGCGATGCTGCGGTCTTCATGAGAGCACGCCATGCAACTCTTTCACCTGCTATTTGTGTTGCACCTTTGTTCCTTACCAGACATTTTCTTGATTTTCAGCAGCATAAATTCTTAAACAAAAACAGTGAAGTCTTCCTCTCTCTCTCTCTCTCTCTAATTGCATCCATTTTGTTTATTGTTTGATCTAATTGTAGGCCTTGATTGATACAACGGATCAACATATCTACAATGAGCTTGTCAAGGGAAAGGAGAAGGACACCTTTCTTATTGGGTAAGTCAATTAACACTTTGAGGACTGATGGAGAATGCGTGTAATACCAAAATCAATTCGTCTTCAATGGGTTAATTATTCATTACCTCTGTTGAAGTTCGAGGACGTTATGTTTTTGGACCTGTTTGTTGGTTTGTTCGTCACCAGTGTCCTGTGCACGATATCACAGATAGCTCAACCAATTTTTTTTGCAATTTTTACCTCAGCCAAAGTTGGAGGAGGTTAATAATATATCTCGGGGAGGCATTTCGCATTAAGCTTTCACTTCAAACATTCCCCTAAAACATCCATTTAGCATCAATCTTTCACAATGTTTCTAACTCGCGCATGTGCAGGTGCGTGACAGGGATGTTGCGGCAGGCGCAGGAGATGAAGCTGTCATCGCAGCAGGAGGCGCTGCGATATCTCGGGGAGGCGTTCCGCATCAAGCTCTCCCTCCCTCCCTGGTACACCCCCGTCCAGGTAGGCACCTTTCTCATCCGTCAGTGCATCTGCGTCCACCTCGACTCCAACCAAGACAGATTCAATGCACTCACGTAAGTTTGAACCCATTCCCTCTAACCCGTCCACTACAAGATTCTGAAATCTCCATAGACATTGAAAACAACCGACCCGGTTCCCTTAGTCAATGGGTTGAGATTTTGAAATATCCATATACTTTGTACACTACTCACCCATTTCCCATTATGAGTGATGATTGGTTACCATTTTAAATGAGGCTGGAGTGCACACTACGTAATGCTGAGCCAGTGCGTAGCACATATGCTTTCATCGTGACTCCAACCAAGACCGATTCAATGTCCTCACATAATTTTAAAGGGTACCACCACTTACAAACAATATTCTTTGAATGAAAGGTAACATCTTAAGTAGTTTTTCCATTTTAGTAATTTCACCAACAAGTTTAGAAACGTACGTTTCCAGAAAAATGAAAATATCATTGGTAAGCACATCGCTATAATGTTGAGATATGATGTGAAGACACATCTTGCTTTATTACTTTTTTCAACAAATTTAAAAATATCTAAGGTTCTTCTTGATTTCACCAAAACACTTTGTTCTTTATTTTTCAACAGTACTTTCATACAAAAAAATTGGGGGTAGGATTTTACCCTCCTAGTGAAAAAGAGTGCTTTCTATTGCAATAGCTTTCACCTGATAATATACCTTCGGTTCCATGTTCTACTGATAATAGACCGCTTCTGTAATGTATGCAAATAATATGCATATGATGTGTAAGACTCTCAGTTGCCAAACTTATTAAAAGTAACTAGGACCGGCAAGCTAAGTTTGTCGAAGCTTACCGGATATATTTACTATAATTCTTAAGCTTACCAACAGGGAGTCGGACGTCATACGCATATTATTTGCATACATTACAGAAGCGGTTTATTTGTATGATATTATTTGAACAGGTTCATGGGGAGGAAGCTGTTTGCCTTCACTCAGGGGGAGTGTGCAGCTGAGAATGCAGACAGTCCCATGAACCAAGAAGTCTTACTGGCCGGCCATCTCTACCTCATGGTCCTCAAGGTAGGAATGATGGATGGATGGATGGATGGAAAGATGGATGGATGGAAGAATAGATGGATGGATGGGTGGATAGATGGATGGTTGGATTATTTCCCAACCCTGCATTGCATGGCAATGAAACTATCTAGATGTGTACTTTGTTTCTATTTGTTTATATTGCAGGAAAAACTCGAAGGGTGGCTAATAGGTCTGAGATATGCTCTTGAAAAATCAGCAAAAAGTTCCAAAAGATTTGTTCTCAACGAAGGTGAGTGTCTGAAAATTGTATATTGATATTTTGTATATTTTCAATTTATTTTGAACCATAATCAACCATATATTTGATGTATAGTTGCTTTGCCTTTACAAGAGTTAACTTATAAATGCTCAAATGGTATTTTGGTCTCTATTCATGGAAAGATAAAATCTTGCTCATAGCAGTAAAACATATATTTGTTATTTTGTGAACGATATGTGTGATTGATTATCATTGCATGTTCATTCATATTTCAATTTATGAACTTTGTAGATAGTGTACTGTGTTTTTAACAAAATTTACAAAAATATCTGGTATAATTGCAACCAGTGACGGTGTGAAGGAGGCTCAAAATTCAATAGTGCTCAAAATTTGCACAGCTCAACTGGCCCAGGGTAACCAAAAATTATCTGCAGACCACCAAATGACATTGGTGTTTAAGTCCTGAATTGGTTATTAAATAAAGCAGAATTGTTCATGTCACCAGATTTTGTTTTGGGGCCACTATAATTGGCCAAATCATGGTTTTAATTGCTGGACTGAGCAACGAAACAAAAAATTAATTTTGAGCATTGCTGTATTTTTGTTTCAATATCCATCGATGCATCCATTGTGCATGATTGTGAATCAATGAGTCGGGCCAGCAGATAAAGGTTTTGGGCCATTATGATTGGACAAATCATGCCGAACTGATCAAAACAAAGTGTTAATTTTGAGCATTGTCGTTATGATTTATGATTTATACAGATAGTGTACTGTGTTTTTAGAAAAATTCACAAAACATTTCCGGTATATAATTGCAACCGGTGAGAGTGTATAAGATGCTCTATATTCAATAGTGCTCAAAATTTGCACAGTTCAACTGGCCCAGGGTAACCAAAAATTATCAGCAGACCACCAAATGACATTGGTGTTTAAGTCCTGAATTGGTTATTAAGTAAAGCAGAATTGTTCATGTTTTTCTTTGATTTGGATCACCAGATTTTGTATTTGGGCCACTATAATTGGCCAAATCATAGTTTTAATTGCTGGACTGAGCAACGAAACAAAACGTAGATTTTGAGTATTGTTGTAATAATCTATGTTTTCCTATGTTTTGGACCTTCAGAGTTAGTTTGGGGGCCACTATAATTTGATAACTTGCTGAATTGAGCAAAAAAACAATTTTGAGTGTTGTTGCATTTTTTGTTGTTTAGTGTCCATCAACGCATCCATGAAATACGTCAATGATCTCTCGAGGAAGATGGAATACCTCATTGCTACGGGCAACGTGGCATCCAAGACTGGCCTGGGACTCATGCAGGTACTTATGCAACGTATTTTAGCACTTATTCCACACTTGATGACTTGTAAAATAGATTCCGCTGAAAAAAAATCCATGAAAATAAACACAGTAGTGATTTAGACCAATATTCTGGTGCCAATTCTCACTTGGCAGCCAGTTTACCGGCAGCGTGATTGACAAGTAGTTGACGAGATTTCACTCGTAGTGAACAGGTTAAAGTCAATAGATCCAATGGATCTAGTTTTACTTGTTATATTTAATTAGACAAACTATCTAGAGCCACACTCTGTATTTCCAAAAATGTCATTTTTATTTTCTTAATATTAAAATGATTTCATTCAAACATCTGGCCCTTTTGCAGGAAGAGATACAATCGATCGTATGTTACGATTGGTCCTAGACCATTTACGCATTTCAACCAATCAGATTTGGGCATCAAGAATATGTGATCTGACTTACGATCAATTGTAAATTATAATCGATCTGAACCCGAGATCTCTGGATTGCTAGACCGGTGCTCTTCCGACTGAGCTATAGAAAACCCTACGATGGCGTTCTTCCCTGAAACCCCTTGATTCATCATTGCTCAAGTCATTATCACTAGTATTTGAATTATTTTATTTTTATAGACCTCTGGCGTGACGGTGGTTGCTGACAAGCTCAACTTCATGCGGTTCGTGTCCCATTTCCGCTGCATCCACAGGGGCTCGTTTTTCGCCGAGATGAGAACGACCTCGGTCCGTAAACTGCTTCCTGAGGCCTGGGGTGAGTGGAAGCATTGTTCATTAAAAAAAAAAATATATATATATATATATTGTTGCCCAGATTTACAAAGTAGGTTTGTAGGAGGATTATACACTACCATGGGTTGATCTTGATCTATGGAATGCTGCTTGTATAGAAGTAAATTGTAAATCAGGATTGTTAACAAGGAGTTGACATTCTTTCTCCATCAGTTTATAAATGGCATTTCATTATATGTGCACCGTGGTCAAACCATGGTGTGTACAAACCGCCTACCTCCTTTGTGAATTTCATCCATTAAACCGTTGAGGACTGGTCCTGAAATATTCCGGGCTTGAGTCTATGGAGAATGTGTGTTATACCAAAATCAATTCGTCCTCAACGGGTTAAAACAAATTTAAAACCCTCTTTTATAAATTTTTGTAAAGAGGGAACATTTTTTAACATTTTTGTAATGGCTGGTTCAAAATTATCTTACATTTGTGGCGCCCCCACAAGCATTACAAATGGCTATGTTCATGGATAATTTGGCCATTTCTGAACCAAATTTGATGAAACGAAGCTTATTCTGCATGCTCTTTCGAATTTAACACTCAGTTTTTTCATTATCTCACAACAAATTATTTTGTGTAGCCAAACCCTCTTTACAAAATGTGAACTGCCCCTTTAACCCGTTGAGGACTGGCCCCTAAATATTTCGGGCTTGAGTCTATGGAGAATACGTTTTATACCAAAATCTATTCGTCCTCAACCGGTTAAAGCAATTATGTACTTGCTTATGTATTGCAGGGTTCCTGTGCCCGGTACACACCCCTGATGGATCGCCGTGTGGACTCATGAATCATCTCTCTGCATCCTGCCAGGTATGCTTTCACTCATTTTAACTTTTTTAACCCAAAGTGCCAAAGTTGCATATTTGCACTACACAATCAATGCACACATCTGCCACAGAGCTGAAAAATCCAGGGCGTGTTTCACAAAGATCGTAAGTTGGACTTAGGTGTGGAGATACTTGATGGAGTAATCCCTTGAAGCAGCTACATGAAGCTATACTGGGGTGATTTAGTGATCTTGTCTATCAAAAACACTGCGGCTTTCCTTGGCTTTCCTGAAATAAAGACTTTCTGGTAAAAGCACAAATTACAGGGGCCAGAAAACTGAGAGCATGAATTGTGCGGTTTTTGTGCACAGGACACGATATCCGGGTTATTGTTAACACTTCGTACCTCTCTGACGCTATACATCGGTTTTGGGTAAAGTCAGCGGGGGCGCGAAGTAATAACAATAAACCGGATATCATGCCCTTATCAGAAAACCGCACTGTTAATGCTTTCAGTTTGCTGGCAACCGTAATTCGTGATTTTAAAATAAAGTCCTTATTTCAGGAAAGCCAAGGAAAGCTGCGGCATTTTTGATCGACAAGATCCCTTAGTGCTGTTGTGTCGTCAGGAGGTGCCAGTAGAGAAAGCCAGTAGTTTCTTTAAAAAAATCCTTTTCAAGGACATATTTATTTAATTCATTTATATTTTCTGTTATGAAGGAGTTTCCATGTTTTTGCCTTGTAAAATTTGATATTTATGACAGTCCAATAAATATGGTATCGGGTCCTATTACCAGATACGTTTAGTTTGATGGCACAAAACTATACATTCGATGCATAAAATCAAAGTGAAAATTATACGAGCAGCTGCACAAGCTCATAATGAACACATCTGATGTCAAATATCTTCAAGAATTTACCAATTATTCTTCAAATCAACTTTCTAGTAAACCCTTCCAAACAAGAAACCTCTTCCCAACATAAATTTTTGTATTGCAATACCAAACGTGTTTGTTTTGCATGAGGATGTCATTGACATGCGCACTGCCACTGGTACGCGGCAAAAGTCGGGTATAACGCCTTCGGACACTTATTTGCTTCGGGAAATGGTGGTAAATGTTTGCTAATCATTCAATTATTATCCTCTGTTAATGACGACTGTAAAATTCAACTTCTACAATTTGAACGTTTTTCCTATGGGAATTTGCATGTCCGGTAAATAAATACAACCTATTTGGTAATACAACTCCTTGCTATACTTGTAGGCATATTCTTGGTTTTCAATATATTTCATTTCAAGGTTACGCATGGCTTAACATTTTGGGGAAAACACACGAACAAACAAACAAAATTAATCCCCGGGTCAATAGGCCCATTCATGATCCTTACACTCCAATCTGTATTCATGTCCTTAATTACCATGCTGTATGGTAGTCTTTGAAGTTCTTTCCTAAATTATCTCTCTAACCCACACCTAGGCTTACCCCCAGCTCTGTTACATAACATCCCCTTCGTTGAGTATATCCTCCAATCCTGGCCAAGCCTTTTGACCATTCACATCATTTTTATTGTTCCATGTTCCCGCCCCTTTCTTAAGGGCTGGTCACACAGGACACGACCCAGTACGACTATACCCATGAATGCCGTACGCATTACTACGAATCCATGGCAAGACATTACTGTATTCTATACACTTCACTTGACATGCGTGCACATCATTACGGCGAATGGCCGCTCTGCGTCCGAGAGCATTATCAGCCTGGCCTTTTGGGGGTTAAAATGGCTTGCCATATATTCGTTTCAAAGCGTACCGCATTCGCGAGACAAGACCCACGAATTGGTACGCATTGGTACGAATCTATGGCAAGCTGTCTTAGCCCTTAAAAAGGCCATGCTGATTATCTCGGACGCAAAGCGGCCATTCGCCGTAATGTTGTGGACGCATGTCAAGTGAAGTGAATAGAATACAATAATGTCTTGCCATGGATTCGTAGTAATGCATACGGCATTGGTGGACAAATGCATTTATTATCACATATTTGTTTTCATTTTTCCTCCCAATTCTAGGTGGTCAACGTGCAGCCTATGACGGTCCCGCTAGTCCGGACCTTGTGCACCCTGGGCATGAGCCCCCTCGACGCGCCCCTCCCCTGCCAAGTGTCTGATTGCTACGAGGTCGTCCTAGATGGCCGGGTACTGGGCTACCTGTCGCAAGACACCGCTCCGCAGGTTGCTGCTCGACTGAGAGTGCTCAAGGTCAAGGGAGTTAATGGGGTAAGAATGAGTACCTCTGTAGGCAAATATAACGTACAAGGGGTTGAGAAGGAGCGTTTAGGGGTAGGGAATTTTTACGAGGTCATCCTAGATGGCCGTGTACTGGGCTACCTGTTGCAAGACACAGCTCCACAGGTTGCTGCTAGACTGAGGGTGCTCAAGGTCAAGGGAATTAATGGGGTAAGAATGAGTACCTCTGTAGGCAAATATAACGTACCAGGGGTTGAGAAAGAGCGTTTGGGGGTAGGGAATTTTTACAAGATTGTCGTGGAAGGACAGTATTGGGCTATCTGTCGCAAGACACCGCTCCGCTGGCTGCTGCTCGTCTGAGGGTACAGA
>JAUELG010316984.1:0-15087 GCA_031471515.1 Dendraster excentricus | reverse complement strand
GAACTAATGCATTTCAATAGCACCTATTCAAATCGTTTTCTGAATACTTGTAGATGCTTTAACGAGACGACAAATCAGTGAAAAGCGTTCTGTACGGCCGTCCGCACAGTCGTTCGACTTTGCAAGGCATGGCAGGCAATTACACAAACATGGCCGCTCCCATTCTTTTTTGCCACAGTAAGAATTAGTAATATGTGGGTATGTTCACGAAAGGATTTAATGGGATCTAGGAGGCTAAAATTGCCAAGTAATATATCAAATGATATGCATGTTCACCCTTTAAACGATCATGATAACTGAAAGGAATGGTTTAAGTATCATTTAAGCGCAAGTCAGTAGGGGTCTACTGGGCGACCGTAATCATGGTAATGAAGACTTTGCAGCAGAATTTGGCGTCGCGAGTTCATTGGTCTACGTAACCGAATAGCTATTTGTTTTCTTATCTCTTTGGTCTGAGGCACAGCTATATTTCTAACGAATGTAATCAGAAGCATTATAAACAGGGCCAATACCAAGGATATTTCAGTCAAAATTGATAAAGGAATGCGTAGTATCGCGCGAAGTGATACAGCTTCTTTTGAACTCGCACGATCCTGCGCTTTTCTCTTTATAATTTGATTTAATTATCCTTTGAATCGACCCCCTTTATACAGCTTCGTACTCACTGGCGTACTGGTGGGGGGGGGGGGGGGGCTTGGGGGCGCTTGCCCTCCCCCCCAAAAAAAATTTCTTCAAAAATGAAAACTCAGATTATACTTCATGTCAAGTCACATTATTCAAAGCAAAACATTATAAAAACACATTTAAGGGGGATTAACCCCCCTTTGGCTGCCGAAAAACGCTAAAAACGTAAACATTTTTTGCCGCATCGCGGCTTAGGGTGCCAAGAGACGCTACATACGTTAACAATTTTCGCCGCTTCGCGGCTTGGGCGGCCAGAAAATGCAGAAGAAAAAACGCACTTTTTTTCTGCTCACTTCGTCAAAACCCCCTTGGCAAAAATTTAGATCCGCCCCTGGTAATGCGGATTTGGTTGAGACCCCAACAATTTTGGGGCTCATTACGCCACTGTTCATACTAATCGAGCATCAAAAAGTGTTTTATGGGAACACCCGCCATTCAAAATACTTCGCGGCTTGATGGCTTGAGCAACGGTCTAGCAATCTCGAGGTCTCAGGTTTCATTCCAGGCGAGGCCTATTTTTTGTTTTGCTCATTTTCAATCTAAATATTTTAGTCGGTTTCCTCTACGTTTGAATAATGTAATCTAGAGTTGTTTCCTTATCAGCTAAGAGAGTGGATACTTTTTTACTGATCAGTTTGAATAGAGGCTTTTTTCAATAAAAGTAATATCATTGATCGATGTATTACCAGTGTACATGAGTGATCCTTTCCCATGGAAACAACCTTTACAAATTTATATTTTGTGAATTCTTTGTCACGCTTGCCCTGACTCAAATGCCATGATTAGGATGTAAAGGGTTTAGTCCCTATTGTGTTTAATGCATATTTCCTAGTACAAACAATATGTTATATTGATTGATCCAATGTGTATAGGTTCAATTTTGTCCCCTGGTGCGGAAGTACAGCTTGCATCTAATAACTACCCGGCCAATTACCCACCAAATGTGTACGCGTTCTGGACATTCCAGTATGAGCCCGGAGGGAACACAACTAATATATTCTACGAGATATCCTTCCTCTTCGTGGTTCTTAATTACGGTGATGTCCTGAAGGTCGGCCCGGGATGGAATTCATCAGATTCAACAACACCCATCATCTTCTCGGGCTTTTATAACGCAGACTTTATTGTCGAGAGGTGGATTGATGCTGGGAAGATGTTTGTTGAATTCGACTCTGATTCAACTAATGAAGCTCGAGGTTTTTTGCTGAATATTACAGTGCAGAATATAACAGGTAAGAATGATTCGTAATATTGTTATGATGTGTTGTTGCATTTGGTTGAGGTTTTATTTGAAAAGGTAGAGTTGAGTGAAGTGCCCCCTGATATTTTTTGAAAGATAATGACAAAATTGACTGTTAAATTCGAAAGAAGATACGATGTTGATGACAATATAAACTTTATTTGACCAAAATCGGCTATTTTTTATAAGATAACATGTGTTTTACTTAGTCGTTTAAAATTATTTATACTTTTCGAGCATGGTGATGTTATTACTATTGCTTTGTTCCGTAATTGTGCACGTTGTAATTATTATGTATTTTAATTACTGTGTATTGCTTGTAGTTATACCCTTTCTCCAAATTGAAGATTACAAACATTCACAAATCACACATACAATTCCGACTCTGACTTCAGATATATTGTAAGATAATTGCAATACAACAATATGTGCAAAAAGTAACAGATACATATGTAGACATATAGTCTAATACAGAATGTTTTAGAATTGTATTTCATATTTGATTGAAAGTTTTTTGTATGCCTACTATTAACATTCGTATAGACAAGTATTTGTTGTTTTCTAATTTTCTAATTAAAAACACAGTCACGATTGAAGTGCTAAATTGATACATCTTCATGTGAACTCTACGTAGCTATTTATGAATCCATTTACGACAAACCACTCACTGAAAATCAACGATATATAGTTCAATGTGTGTATTCCCATAGGCAAGTGTAAATGGTAAAACAGACAAATCTGTTTACCTCGGAAGTTGAAACATTGGATTTAGCGCCTGCTGGTTCAAAAATCTTTACATGCATTATTTTAGTAATTGTCACCGATGTTTGATATGTCTATTTTGATTTATTTTACTTTGCAGATGGATTAATATGTGATTCGTACTCACAGGTCTCAAACAAAATTTGTGACTTGACTGCAGACTGTAATGACGGGACGGATGAACAGAATTGCAGTTAAGTAGAACAACGAACAGTTATTTTAAATTTATACATTTCTCACCATAATAACCGTAAAATGGCGCTACATACAATATTGTTCCTGTGAGATAATCAGCAACCGAGTATCAAGTTCGGAAGAGCGTACACTTTTA
This sequence comes from Dendraster excentricus, assembly GCA_031471515.1. Taxonomy (NCBI): domain Eukaryota; kingdom Metazoa; phylum Echinodermata; class Echinoidea; order Clypeasteroida; family Dendrasteridae; genus Dendraster; species Dendraster excentricus. The sequence continues at coordinate 12,070 of JAUELG010316984.1, read as the reverse complement.
ATGACAGAATAAACTTGATTTGATCAAAATCGTTTCACAAATGGCTGATATATTCGTGAATATAATCGTTTCAGATAATTATAGGGGCCCCAAAACGACTCGATAATTTGGAACCAGCCCGTATAACAAAATGTTAAATGCTTATTTTAAAAAAAAAGTTACATTGGAGGTTTTTACGTATTTTATTTATAAATCAACAAATCGGCTTTTTAGAACAAATCATGTTGAGATCAGTTATTGGCTAAGATAAAGGGGTATTTGAAGCGGAACAGACCCGTATTGCCAATGTACGTCAGTTTACCCGTCCCGTGTACAGATTTACCTTTAATAATATACACATACATCATGCATACATAATTAAGATGAGTCATTCATATTTCTGACATATAAAGACTTTAACGATATATTCAAATAGTTAGCCATATTCCATGTAAAATATCTTACAAAGTACAGGCATTTATTCATTGTGTTTGATCGTGTGTTTATAGGTACCATTCTGGCACCTGGTGCAGAAGTGCAGCTTGAATCTCATAATTATCCGGCCGATTACCCACCAAATGCATACGTGTTCTGGACCTTCCTGTATGAACCGGGAGCGAACATGACTTATGTATTCTACCAGCTATCATTCATCAACGTATCCCTTGGCCACGGGGACGTCCTTAAGGTCGGACCGGGATGGAATTCATCACATTCAACAACACCCTTCATCTTCTCGGGCTATTATAACGCAGACTTTATTGTTGAGAGATGGATTGATGCTGGGAAGATGTTTGTTGAATTCGACTCTGATTCAACTAATGAAGCTCGAGGTTTTTTGCTGAATATTACAGTGCATAATATAACAGGTAAGATTAATTCGTAATATTGTTATGATATGTTGTTGCATTTGGTTGAGATTTTATTTGTAAAGGTAGAGTTGAGTGAAGTGCCCCCCGATATTTTTTGAAAGATTATGAAAAAATTGACTGTTAAATTCGAAATAAGATACGATTTTGATGACAATATAAACTTAATTGAACCAACATTGGTTCAGAAACGGCTGTTTTAGGAAATTTGTTAAAATGCTCGAACAATCTAGATAAGTTTTTAAAAAAGTCGTTGATTATACTTTTCCATTGAATCAAACAATTAAATGCACAATTTCGTTTGAACAATGGCTAAACTTAATTATTTGTTCAAAAACAAAGCCCTCTTGCGTTAACGGCTATTTTTTTTTATAAGATAACATGTGTTTTACTTAGTCGTTTAAAATTATTTATACTTTTCGAGCATGGTGATGTTATTACTATTGCTTTGTTCCCTAATGGTGCACGTTTTAATTACTAAAGTTAAGTTTGACCAAGTATTAACTATCCCTTCAATTCCGAAGTTTTTCCCAACTTTTTCTGTACTTTATATACTAATTGAATAAACAATGTTTAAATAAGAGAGAGCGAATTGAAACGCAGATTGGTCACTGTTTTAAATAAAAACGTTCATTTCATTACTATTATCCATTTTTTTTTTCTCAAATTGAAGTTTTTTTTTTTACAAAACACACATTCAAATGTACAGTAATGCCGAGTCCGATTTCAATGTTAAAGAGGGAGTTTAGTTTTGGTAAGGCTGAACCTGGATAATAGCCTCATAAACTAATAGTATTAGGTCCACCATGCTCGAAATATATACACAGTTACAAATGACTAAGTCAAATTAATTAAAAAAGACCCGTTTAAACACAAGGTGGCGCTTCTAAAAAGGTATCGGTTTCCATACAACGATACTGTATGTGATGTTTTATTAACATGATGATTAAGTTGAGAGATCATCAACAAATAATTAAGACAAGATTTTGATACAAATACGGAAAATACTGTTGAAAACTGCTTGTCTACTAAAAATCGCCATTGAGGTTAATGAGAGTCGTATAAAGCCTAGCTTTCAATCCTAGCAGGATCTTCGGCAGGGCAAGAGTCACTCTTGCCCTGACGAAGATCCTGCTAGGATTGAAAGCTAGGCTTTATACAACTCTCAAAAAAGATTTTGAAAATTTTGGAAAAAGTGCAAGCATTTTGGTAAACTTTTCGAAAAGTCTCTTATTTTTTTGGCCCAAAATAATGTTAAGATTTGATGTATTATTAATATTTTAGCCGTTTCTGGGTCGATTTTGACCAAATAAAGTTTATTCTGCCATTAAAATTCCACGTTTTCTAAAAAATTGACACTCCGTTTTTCATTACCTCACAAAAAAACTGTTTCTACCAAAACTAACTATCCGTTCCCCAAGTGGAAAATTAGTGGATTAGTTAGTTTTACACATGATTTTATTTAATGCGTTATCTATATTTCCCCCACAGGGCTTTAATTAGTATATTTCAGTTGAGTTAAGTATATTTTCTTAATATGAAATCAACAATAAAAATGCATACATTGCATGTATCGAGACCTTGGTCGACCCATATATAAAAAAAAAACGAGACTCTGTACATTAAGTTGATACATATACATATAATTTATGTCAATTCAAAACTCAACATAATTATCAAAACTGTATAGTATAACGAAACAATTAACACACAGACATAATAAAACATCAAACTACTACTAAACACTACAAACTACTAGGTCTAAGGGTTATCATTTACTCGCAAGTATACGTGTTGATTAGGTACTTTTTTTATATTTCCTTTAAAAAATGTTAATAGATTTTGATTCACGAATAGCATCTGGTAGAGAGTTCCATAATAAAGGTTCTCGAAAAAAAGGGATTTGTGAGATAAAGATTTTCCTCCTTTTGGTAAATGAAATTTCTTGGCGTTTCTTGTGACATATGAATGTATAGTTAAATTGAGAGTTAAATAATTTAAAATGCAATGGGGTAAAATCTTATTATAACAAAATAACATAAACACTCAAGGTTGGTACTTATATATATTTATATTTATATATCATAAAACAGTTTAAAACTTAATAGCCCAAATATCGGCATCGTATTTGTTAAAAATAAATCATGAATTACAATTGTAATTGCACGTTTCTATAATTTCAATAATCCAGTCAAATATACATCAGCTGCATTTACCCAAGCAATGTTAGCATAATTCAAATATGGTACCACAATCGTATCATATATCATTTTCAATATGTTTGCCGGTAGCATATGGAGCCTATGCATTGCGCCAATACCTTTGGATATTTTATTGCAAATAACATTTATATGATTTTTCCATGTCAATTTATTAACAATAACTATTCCCAAGAACTTTCAGAAGGTTTAACAAACAATTTCGCAACCAGCTAATTTGATAGAAATATGCATATCATTCAACATTTATTGGTAAAAATCATATAATTTGCTTTTCCAATATTGACAGATAATTTAATGCAGTTTACCCACTTAGATATGTTGTCTATAAAATGCCAACATCATGATGGGTCAGGAAGTATTGCACAAATCATTTGTATAAATGAGAAATAAGCAGCCAGCTGCACTTGCTACGTAATACTTATTTTATTCGTGACGTTGTAATCATTTGTATTAATTGTTTATCTTCCTATATCCTTTTTTTATTTATTTATATCATGCATATACTAGGGCCTGTTTGAGTGTTGACTATTATTTTTACACCTGTATTGCAATGTTAGATAGCTAGTTTCAGCAGTGTGCTTGCATCCTTCATCAAGTTTTGTCCGATCAGCATAAGAATGTGCAAAATACACAAATAAAATCCACACAACAACATCATATCAAAAGCTAAATTTTACGTTTCGTTTAAAAAATGCTGGTTTTGCCAGAGCCAATTACATAATGTTAATGTGAAAGTTTCGCAGATTACAAAGTAAACATTTTATTTATTTATTTATTTAAAGATACTTTTACTGGATAAAATGAGAATCGATGAGCAATAATCCTGGTTTCCGCCAAGGTCCTGATGTAATTACTTCATACATTCAATGCAATGTTGTGTCCGTGATATTCCAGACATGTATTTATAAAACATGTACAAATATGAACGATTTCCCGCAGATTCAACATTCATTATTTAATGACAAAGTCATATTTGCAGAAGTTATAATTATCAAATTACTGTCAATTTATTTGTGAAATCATGAAAAAACCCACAAATACAGTATGTAATTACAATATAAAAGTGCATACTATTCAATAAAAGTAAATATTAAAATCTCCAGCAAGGACACTTCAAAGTCATTACTACAGCTGCAAGCCCACGCAGTAACAAAACACAATGAATAAGTATTACGCGTACACTCTTTTCGAAGTACTAAATGAAAACATAACCACGAACAAATTCATCCAACCGTTTAGCAAAATAAAGTTCGTTATAACATCACTACCCATTTTATCAACAAATCATCAGATTTTCACGTTATATCATAGCATACACATACGTATTTTTAAATTCAGATGCGGTTGTGTGTGATGCCGGAGCTCTTCTCATTCATACCACGTCAGTGTGTGATATGATTGCCGACTGCCTAGACGAAACAGATGAACTAAATTGCAGTAAGTACAGCTCACGAGCGGATATCTCTTTAGTGGATAGCGGCTTTGTTCACGTATATGCTACTGGAAATGTATCTTCCAAGTTTATCTTGTGCATTTTGTCTTCAGTATCCATTGTTCACAGTATGGATGAAGGGTTTGGCAATGGTAAATTGGTGCAGAATTAGGATATTAGCTATAGACAATCATTTGTCCCAAAAGAATGAAAATTACTATTCCAAAGCTTATTACATGCATGTATTGTCTTCATATCGACACCATCTTTTTTAATGTAATGATAATGAAAATAAAATATAGCGTATCTGCGTGCCCTGTCACCTAGGAGAACAGGGACGCTATTCGAAACGTTATATTCCGTTTGATGAAATACCGTTTTTCTTTTAGTCATAGATGTCATAAGGACCTCTTATAATAATGACCGCCTGCAATGTATTATTTATGTCTAATATGATTTTGACTATTACAACGATCAATCATTGTATATTGAATGACAATACATGTGCTGCAGCTTTTCTGCATGGCATTATATGTATTTCGCAGATGACTTAAAGGGCATTGTACAAATCCTTAGAGTAAACTTTAAACATATATTTACACAAAAATCATGGTACATGTAACGATTTTTCAAGCATCCCTTTCGGTACAAAGATATGTACGATCGAAATATTTAGAAAATGAAAACTCCGATGGAGTTTTCAAACCGTGTACATAGTGAGCGCAGTGGGTTGTTGCATATCACGAAACACTTTCGCTTATTTAATAGGCAGGATCCATTTGACTTTAATTTTCACACAATAACCTGTGGACAAATGCGATAACAACAATGCACATTGCATCAACCAGTCATCAAATGTTGCATATGTCAACAGAGTTACTAGATCCTTTAAAGCACATATTAATTTCCGTTGTTTTTAAAGTGTGAGGGTGTATATGTGTGGGGGTGTAAATGTAATACCAAATCCTTTTAAACTCACATCAACTTGTTTGCTTTTGATTATTTTCTAAATTTGTAGCACTTCCTGAACCGTGCGCATCGAATCCTTGTGAGAATGGCCGTTGCATCAATAAAGAGGAATCAGTTTATCAATGCCTGTGCGATGACCAGTGGAAAGGAGTCAACTGCGATATCAACGTGAACGCCCCCATCCGTGAGTTGAAAACATAATTTGTTTCGTAAAGAGGTCTAGTTACTTTACTGACATGTGCAAAAAGTAATGAATAATCAAGACAAAGTGTATGTTTTTTATTTGATCTGGTAGGTCCACTTGTAATGGTTGTAATATTACAACATTTTTGTAAAAGTAATGATAATGAAAATAAAATCTAGCGTATCTACTTGCCGGTGACCTCGCTATTATGAAGGATTACATGGACGCTATTCATACAGGTTACATGGTTGTTATATTGCCGAGAATAAAGCGAACTCTAAATGGCCCCAACTGTATTGCACTGACTTTGAACACAGTTAATGGCTATACTAGAATCTTGTGTCAGTTACAATGTTACTAAATCCCTTTAACGTCTGTTTGGTTTACTTGTCAACAAAGTCGCTTTACTCTGGGTAAATAAAAAAACATATTATTTAAATCATTTTTATTACAAATAAAGCATTTTATTATTAAAATGTTCATGATCACTATGTTGTTCTCACAGTGCCAGTGGTAGTTATAACCTCCCCGCTTAGTCAGACAGCGAGTCCTTTTGACAGGGTCGTCCTCTTCTGTAGCTTCGACAATGCCATGAGCTTTGAGTGGCAGAAGGACAATGTTTCAATCCCTGGTACTCAGAACAAAGGTTCCCTCACCATACCATCGATGACCCCGAGGGATATCGGTTACTACCGGTGTGTTGGTGTGGGAGGCAACCAGGACAGAGTAGTAACGAATCAGGCGGCACTCTATATTAGAGGTATGGTTACTAATGCATGGCTCGACAAACCAATTTAATTTTCACACAGAAGTTAGTCAATATATGTAAGAACAATTCTGTACAGTTGTTATGCTCAAAACATTTTCGTTAAAATGTTTTGTTATTGTGTTGGATTAATTGATCAGTATTATTGGAATAAATTCAACAAATGAGTAAGTCCCATTCTGATTAGAATAACAAAACGTTTCTAGGACTACCACAATCCTTTTTAGGACTCTCCTAGAACGAATACCAACAGTCCTTTTCAGGACTACCCCAAACAGTCCTTTTAGGACTAACCCAACAGTCCTCTATAGGACTACCACCCTCTAGAGTGAATCCAACCACCAATCCCTCCCTCTCACACATGGTGCACCGTAAACTAAAAGTATTATCTAAACCACCATGAGAGCCGATACTTACAAGCAACATTTAAAGTTGTTTTACGCAAAATAACTCGACAGGAATGTTAATACACTTAATGACTAAGTTACACCTGGAAAAAAAAACAATCCTGCCGAGTCATTTAGCTCAAAACATTTCTGGCAAAAAGTTATATCAATTTAAAAAGGGGACATATTTTTATTTATTTGCGTATATGACAAAAGCATGCATTTGTATATATACACAGCCAAAAAAGTAATTACCCCTTAATCAAATGGCGTAACTTTTTGCCATAAATGTTTTGAGCCCAATAACTCGGTAGTATTGTTCTTACATGTATTGACTAACTCCTGTGTGAACATGAACTTGGTCAGTCGAGTCATGCATGAGTGACCATTCATCAAAGACAAAATTTCAATATTAAGACTCTTGTGACTTTTGAAAAGTGATATTGTTGCCCTTAATGTGTGCTCACTCATGCATGGCAAGGGGGGTCATTTTTCACAGAGATGTTAGCCAATACATTTATCAACATTCCTGCCAAATTATGTTACTCAAATCATATTTGTTGAAAGGTTACACTACTTTGATTAGTAGGAGGGACTTACATTTTTGTTGTGTTTACATCAAACTTCCAATTGGTCTCAAACTTTTGCAAATGATGGCTCAACTACTTCTACAACAACTATCTGGTAATATCAACCATTGCCATACTCATTATTGATTAACTGTATTGAATTTATTGCAATTAATACTGTTTCATATTATGATGCATTGTACTTAATTTCTATGTAGATTTAGCTACAGTTCAGGTCAGAGATGCTACATTCAACATCAACGTCTCATCACCAGCGGATCTGTCAAACCCGAACTCAGCAACCTACATGGAAGCGAGTAGTTATGTCACGAACACGGTGAGTAGTGTTCTCCTCGCGCGATTACCCCATCGCACAGAGAGCCGACTCGATCTTATCCGGCTGGTTTTCAGTTGGGCCACGGTAATTTATGCTTAGCTGGAGACCATTCCATATGTTGAATCGGCCTCAAATGACCTCAGATTGCCTCTTCACTGGCACAACATGAGTCCCGAAGCAGCAGCGTATATTTAGCCAGTCCGACTGATAACCAGTCGGGTCGAGTCGGCTCTGAATGGGCCGGGCATAACATGTTTAGATCCAGGGATAGTTGATGAATTCTATCCTGCTACATTTATAATCAATTGAACTTTATTGTTTGGGGTCGTAGGAGATACAATCATAATTTGTTTGTAGGAAGACAGTGATGTTTTTGGAATCATAGGGTAATAATGGTATCAGTGCATTTATAATGGATCTTGAATTTTGACTCGGAATTGAAAATCGGACGCGTGGTGCCGTCTTGCGAAATCCTTGGACAAGCTGTGAAATATACACTGGTTCAGTGTTATGCACCCGCTGTATACCATTGCCTTGTATGGCAACATGCATCCTCTTTTATTGCAGATTCAAAACGGACTTCAGAACATCGATGGAGATTCCGGCATAACACCCACCGTCGTCCCGTCAAACTTTCGACCAGGAAGCGTGATCGTCGACCTCAACATGTTCTATGTCGCCCAGACGAACACTTCATCTTTCGCTCTTCTAGAACACGTGACGTCATCTCTCCAATCGCTGGCTGTCTCACTTGGTAGCCTGCTTGACCTATCCCAAAGCACTATCACCTCCACATGTAAGACATCCAAAATTGATTTAAAGCGCACTTTCTTTCTTGTTTGTACATATATCTATATTTTGTAAAAGACCTACGTTGTATGTTTGTTAATTATTTCATTGAGCTAATTTGGGCAAACCCCAACCTACCCCTCCCACACCCAACTTCTCTGCTAGGCCATAGATGTTTTTTTGTTGGTCAAAGTATTAACGAACTTATGTTTGTTCTCATCCCTATTAATTTATTTTGAATTTGGCTTTTTTCACGCATTTTGTCTTAATTATTTTCATCATTAAAAAACAATTCTCTTCTCACTTTATTTTGGTTTTTGTTCGATTGTTTTGTTGTTTATTTTTTTATATCGGCCGACTGCCCTATACAATGGTAAGCGATAATCAAATGATTTCTTAATGTAGAAAACTTGAATTGGCAGATTACTTAAACGTATGGGATACATCGTTCAATGATGCATTATAACTGTTTCATTTAAAAGCAATCCAGTAGCTTTGATGCCATGCATAAAGTGAAGAATGGTTGATGCAATGTATATTGTTGTTATCTGATATGTCCACAGGGTATCGCGTGAAAATGTTCAAGTCAAATTGACGTTGCATAGCTGAGTTATGACCATAAATGCAAAGTGATATGTAGTAACTCACGGCATTCCCTGTGTACATGCTTAAAAAACTCCGCCCGAGTATATGAACACTTAACACTTCTGTTATCAGTCAGTTCAGTTTATTTAAACCATCAAATGAAGAAGAAAAAAAAGTACATACAAATGAGTAGCACAATAAACATGACATGGTCAGGTCACCCTTAGGAGCAAATTGCTTGTGGTGGGGCCTTAAACCGACAATACAAATTACACATACATTACGATACAAGCACACATGCACGCTGACACAGACATTCGAAATGCCCTCCTCTGCTCAAACCTTTCTTTTTTTTAAATAAATATCGCTTAATAATAAATGTGTGCACCGTAATATTAATCGAGAAAGAGATGTACTAACCTAAATATCGTTACTTAGATTATTCCATTTATTAGTGCCATTTTCATTGCATTTTTCTGTGCGAATTTATGTAGATCATTTTTTTGACGAGTACAACACACATGAAAATCACTTTTTATATAATGTTCAATTGTACATATCTTTGTAACGGAAGGTAATTTCAAAAATGTATGAAAGAACCTTTATAATAAAAACTGTATAATCACATTTTTAACATTGAACTGCATTCCCCCTTTTTCCCCAGCAATCAATATTCATATATGGTTTATAAATTGACTAATTCATGTTGTCCGACACATTTTGGAGCATTCTCTAAGTATTCGCAAACAATGGTGTTTGTTTATTTATGGGGTATGTATGTATTATTGTATATTACTCCGCCTCGTCGATTGCGACTTACTCCGTTGGATCCGATACAACAATTAACTAATACATGTATAAGCTACATTGATTCGGAGACTAGTACATTGCCAAATAAGTAACAATGCAACCCATTTTGACTGTTACTGATTAATCATCTTGCAGCTATCTGTTATGGAACCGAGTGGACTTCGAGATTTGGACAAGTCTCATTCGAGAATGGGGAATTGAACTCGTGGACTAACTCGACCATGAAGTGTCCTTTCAATACCACGAACGGTGAGTAGACCTTTTTGCAGCCCAAACATATAATTTTAAATTATAACGGTATACGGGCAAGTGATTCGTTACCACAAGCCCATACCAAGAACTGTTAAATGTCATAGGAAACCTAATTTCACGTTAGCTAGCTAAATTAGACTCATTAATGGTATTGTTGCAGATTAAAAGGTATTTAATATGTAATTAAGAATTATTCACAAATCAGTGACATGAAGAAAACGCGGTCTCAAGCAAATCGAAGTCCTTCTTTGCTTTTCTTTTTACGCAATCGTGCAATAGCTGAAACCAATCACCCATACAGACAGCGGTCAATTCAAACCATTGGTGTCATAATAATTACCTAGTCCTTGTATAATATTATGTATAGCTCACCAGCCAGTTGCCCTTGCTCAGTGTGTCGGCGATAGAATCAGCCAGGCCAGCTGGAGACCTATCGACAATTGCGGTATCTTCAGGAATGTTTCAGAACTGCTCGAAGAACTGGACGAGGTGAACCTTCAATATTCATTTAAAAACTTTAAGTAAATGTATACGTTGCAACGAGTGTTTTTCTTTTTTTTTGGTAACCTTTTAAAGGGACCTTTTAAAGTAACATTGTCAAAATCCTCAAAATAAAATTTTAATTCTAGCAGTTCCCTCATACCTTGTTGTATTTGTGCTGACAATTAAATCATGGGACATGTTTCGGTTTTTTAAATTTCCCTTTCGTTACACAGATATGTACGATCAAAGTATTTAGATAAGAAAAACTCCGCCAAAGTTGCTCATCTCTGTACAAAGTGAATGCAGTGAGTTAGTGAATATCACCCAATGTCACTTTGCGTTTTCGCTCATTACTTGGCCATGAAATGTCCATTTGAGTTGAAATTTTCACACAATACCATGTGGACATATGAGATAACAACGCTATTCATTGCATCAACCATTCATCACTTTTTGCACATGCCAACAAAGTTACTAGATCCCTTTAAAAATGTATTTCCCTTCACTCCACTTGACATAGTAAAATTACATAATAAAGATTTGATTCAGCAATAATACTGACATGACTGGCGTAGGTATAGTTAAAGGGCAATTATAGAAACAAATGAAAAACAAAACCGTATACATTTGAGATACGACTATGACATGGAAAACAGAGACGGAGTAACACGAAATGACTTATTATTGAAACGGTAAAAAATCAACGACCGAATCCCCGAATCCAATGATTTTTGAAAATCCCCTAGAAGAATAACAGTACAAAGAGAGGAATCCTGGTAAAGAAGCTCTCTCATTTGTTTACGTCTGCTACATGCATACATTAAATCTGACAAATTAGCAAATAAATACCTGTCAAATTATCGTGATGTCGATTGTTCGTGTTTACTTGTACACCAAACACAAGGTTCCAATCTCGGACAGTAACGTTGAAGAAGTGACAAGCCAACTTGCAATAGTCACGGGCAACACGATGGAAATAACTTCAGATGACATCTCCACGGTCGGTGATATTGCAAATGCTATTGTCAGTCAGAATTCTAGTGATCAGGAGGTGAGTACATAGTCCGTGATGCCTCATTGGATAAATCATTCTTATTTGCTTGGTTCGTGAATTGTACCTCCAATTAGATTTTGTTTTGTTTGTTCGTGTACGTTTTTTTGTTCGTTTCCTTCTTTGATAAATAGTGGAAATTCGGTTGATTGGTTGGTCGATTGATTAATATGTCGGTCGGTATCTGGTTGCAAGATTTGGCTAGCAGTTTTGGGTTGTTCATCATTTTGTGTCGGTCTGTGTGTTTCATTTGTCTTTGGTTGGTTGGTTGATTACCTCACTGTTGGTTGCTTAGTCAATGAGTTAGTAAATAAGTTAAAGGGATAGTTGAGTTCTGGTAGAGAGAGTAAAGTTTTAGTCAAACTGAATTTTAGTGACTAAAATCTG
>JAUELG010315923.1:0-15091 GCA_031471515.1 Dendraster excentricus | reverse complement strand
ATCATGGAAGGATGTCCCCATGTTCCTTATTTGCTAAATTATCTATTTCTCTGTCCCCATGTTCACACACACTTTTTTTCAGCCCTTAATCATGACTAAAGGATCAGCAGCTGACTAAAGAATCAGCATCTCATTAGTTTTACGACCGAAAAAGTGTGTCTGAATGCTGACTAACGATACGTCGTATCGCTAATCATGATTACCGAAATGCGGGTTTGAGCCGCGTTTCGTATGAGAGCTGATTATAGAATCATGGTATAAAGGTGTGAACGAAAGCTCGTAAAATTTAGTCATGACTAAAGAATCAGCTGGGCGTGGCTTGCGCCTGACCACAGAAGGCCAGCAGACAAAAAAGACAACACACTGTGCAGTAGCAAACTGCGTGCACCTACGAGTTTCGGACTTGCTGCTGCACACCTGCTATGCGATGCTCGAAAAGTGTGTGTGAACGATCATGATCCTTTAGTCATGATTCTGTAATTCTATAGTCATGATTAAGGATGAAAAACGGTGTGCGTGAACAGGCTGTTACTTGGCCCCTATGGTGGGTGCTATGTGAGCCCCTTACTAAGCCGTGTTAGAAAATTTAAAGGGGACCATCAAGGAAAAGACAACACAAAAATACACTTGGGCTCCGAGTGAATTCCCCCCGGAATGCCAACAAAAAAAATCCTCCAACTTTGTGTCATTATGGAAAGGATTGCTTTCCTCTAAAGTTATGATTTCAGAATATTGATACATTGGTAAAAATCTGCATAATTTCATGAATATGTTCGTGAAAAGTTATATTAAAGCTGCATTCTAAAGTTTTTGTAGATTTGGTAATCAGTATTATATTGCATAAATGATTTAAATTGAATTGTAATTTTAGGCCATGGTGCAAATACTAATCATATTGAAACCAACTACCTACAAACAAATAGAAAAGGAAACTAATATGGTCTCAAACAACACCATTATCATATTACTAAGAATTACAGTGAAAATTGGTATTGCATATGAGGAGAAAAAACACATTTATCATCACGTTTGCTACACCCCCTCACCATGCAAGTTTAATCTTTCTTGCAACAGCATTTTCTATTTTACTAATTTGCTGTTTTGTCGGAATAGCCCTGAACTGGGTGCATTGATGCTGCATTCGGATCATTGGCTTTGCCAAGCCGCTGGCATATGGTTCCACGATATACTTCATTTACCTCTGCTGCAAGTTAAAGGCATTGTTACGCCTTTGCACATAATTTAAGCTTTGATTTAACCTATAGATTTTTACATTGTATTTTCTAGATAATGGCAGTGGCTCGGTGTATTGTTTAAATTAATTTAATGAATTATTTTGTCATATTTTTCATGTTATACCCTCTAATCACAGCCAATTTTGATTGACCAATCACAGTCTCACGATGGTTCTTACTGTTCAATGTCCTTGGCTCCTTCTATAGCCTGTGCACATGTCTGTGTGGCTTTAGCCTTTAGCCTTTAGCCAAGGCTCTATGGCTTGGAGATTCTTTATGCGACCACCAGTTGGCAAGCTGTGACAGAGTTACTCGGCATCCCATATTTGAAACCATCTACCATTATCTACTGGTAAATCGTCTTAATTAATCAAGTTGAAACAAATAACAAATATGCCAAAGGGGTAGAACAAATTACCACTCCCAGAATGGGACATGAAGACTTTGGCAGAACTCAGAAAACATGATTGACCATGCGAATAGGTTAGCGGGCTGTTTGGGAACTGCTGATGAAGCCAGATTTTTTTTTTTTTTTTTTACAGTCACCATACTTTGCTGAGCACAAGATGAGAAAACCACATGTATGGAAATATATTGCGAGTTGACGAAGGGAAGAGGTTTAAGTCACTTTTTGTACAAGTTTACGAAATAATCAGGTTTCATGTTTATAAGCTGTGTAGAAACCAAGGTAGGAAACACACAGGACTGAGAGCGAATTTGCCCCCTTTTTTTTCAAAATAGCCCCACTGAAATCTGTAGGTAGCCCCTAGAATTATCATCAGGGTATTATGTGAGCTTTCATATGATATCCATCAGATTGAAAATGTAACCCCCTAAACAATAAAGGCTATATATTTCCCTGGTAGAAACCAAATTTAGTTCGCTTTTATTTTTGAGGAATATTTCTGAAATTAAACATCATCATTTTCTGCAAATTTAGCATCCCAGAGAAAAGTATATGCATAGCCCATATTATCAGAAAATTGTCTTAATGCCCTTCTTACTCTTAACCGACAGTATATTTTTTTATATCCTTTGGTTTTCGGATGTTATGCTTTTTACTGCCATTTGGGTGTCTGTCATTTCACCTCTGATATCACTATTTTATTTTGTTTTGTCTGGGATTTTGTTTTACAGTCATGGCTGAGTTATTATGCTGGTTTATTTTTCTCATGTTTATAATTCATCAACACTTGTGACAGGGCTCCACACTCTCCATTTTAGTTAGTGGCCTGGTCGGGCCAGTGAAACAGTTTCCTCTATTCTTGTGGCCCGAAAGAAAATTTACTGGCCCCAAAATTGTACTTCAGGAGTAGGCTTTTTACTAAATGCAAAATATCACCATTACCTAATCAAGTAGCTCTTTGATCAAACATGTGATTACAGATGAAGCACGGCATGAAAGAAAGCAAGATTTTTTAATTTTGTCAATGTCGGGGTGAAAATCTGCTTGCCCAATCGGGCCACCAAAATATCATTTTTTTTTGCATTTTACTGGCCCCCAGTGCAATTTTACTGGCCCCGGGCCAGTGTGAGTGTCGAACCCTGCTTGTGAGGAATCAATGATATCCATACCCTTTGTTGCTAAAGACCTGTAGCAATGGATGTACATGTGGCACATACATGTAGAATTATAGAACTTTGTATGTAGGCTATATTTATGGAAAAATAAGTACAGTGAATAGTTTGGGTTTATGCTGCTTTGGTAGACTGTACTTAGACTTTTTGTACATAACCTGTACTTGTGTGACTTGTTCACTGATAGCCTAATTCAATTCAATTCAATTCAACATTTATTTCATATAAAAAAAACAGTTATTCTTTATCTATCTTTATTCAGCTATTCTGTATTTGATCTGTCATGATAGAAACTAACCTCCCTCTCACAAAAAGTGCTGTAAATCTGCTGGGTTAGCAAAATAAGAACAAAATATTTAGGTGTAGCCTACATGTGTATTTCTCACATAAAATAAATGTATGTGGGTTTTACATGTATATTATAAACAGCCCATGCAGGACTTGTTTGTACATTTCATACAAAGTACATGTACATCAAATTCCCCATTTAAACAAATTCTTAGAACTTTTTGCTTGGTAGGCACAGATGATGAATTATGGGTAGAGAGCTAGTTAGCATGTATTCTGAACTTGCACTGCTGCTAATTAAAGCCTGCGTTATTGTGTGGGGTTTGTAAAAGCACTGACATTCAGAAATTTTCATGTGTGCCATCCAATAGACGGCTTTGGTAATGTATGCAAATTATATGCGTATGACATCGGGCTCCTCATTGGTAAGCTTAACAATAGTAACTAGGTCCGGCAAGCTCCGG
Source organism: Dendraster excentricus (assembly GCA_031471515.1). Lineage (NCBI taxonomy): Eukaryota > Metazoa > Echinodermata > Echinoidea > Clypeasteroida > Dendrasteridae > Dendraster > Dendraster excentricus. Next base: position 11,526 of record JAUELG010315923.1, on the reverse strand, counting down.
CAAAGTTAGCTTGCTGGTCATGGTTACCTTTGTTAAGCTTGGCAACAGGGAGTCTGACGTCATACGCATAATATTTGCATGTATTACCAAAAAGCGGTCTATTTGAAAGAATTATGCTGGGGTGGGCAAAAGAACATCAAATACATTTGTAAATAGCTCCCTGCTATTTCTCTGTGACGGATACAGCTGTTGTATGTAGCCTATTGGCTATACCATTGTAACTTTTTTTTATAAGCAGACATTCTGAAATATTGCCCCAAACACCCATCTGGAAAAAATGGTTAAATTTTGCTAGGGTGGGCAAAAGAAGATCAAATATAAATTTGTAAATAGCTAGTTAGCGTTTCTGAGCGGCTTGTACTGTACACAGCCTATACGATTGTTACTTGTGTTTATAGGCTACATGTCAACAGACATTCTTCAAGTTCAACATTTGAAACCCCCTATGAAAATCGTTATATTTAATTCTGCTAAGGTGGGCAAAATAAGATCAAATATAAATTTGTAAATAGCTAGTTAGCGTTTCTTCGTGGGTTGTAGTTGTACTGCTGTTGTACACAGCCTATATGATTGTGTGGAGTTTATGCATAGTGACAAGCAAGGACATAGGCATTAGCTTATTAGGTGTGGCTGGAGGAAAAGGTATAGTCATCAACACAGTGCATGGTCTGTTGCAGCAGTCTACTACTATGCAGTGTTGATAGAGCAATAGGTCATCCCATGGATAGGAGGTAGTGAGAAGTGTTATTGTAGAGATGGATGGATGGATGAATGGATGGATGGAAAGATAGAAGGAGAGATGAATAGAATAGATCATAAATTAATAGATGGAACAGTTCTACGGTAGAAGAAAAAAGATATAGGCTACAATATACATGTGGGTAAATAGGTACATCATGATAGACTTATAGGATATATGATAGATGGTGCATCTATAGGTAGATAATATTAGAAAGGTTAGACGTATACATATATAGACAGACAGACAAACAGACAGACACATAATAAATGGACAGACAGACATTGTATTTGAAAGAGTAAATAAAAAAGTTGACCAGTATATGCACCAACTGCAACAACTATAGCATATGTTAGCATGAAATAAAACAAAATCACAAATAGATAATATATTACCATAGTATTATTTTAATGAACCAACAAACTAACAAGCTTTGCATTGCTGTAATATTATCATTATTATAATATTATCATTACTCGTAATCATATTAGGGAATTCACCACTACCAGTACCACCACACAGAACATTTTGAAATTGATATTACACCTATCTCTGTGAAAACAATCAGGGGTCAAAGGTCACATTTCTTGGAATGCTAAGAAAGAAACAGAAAGAGGGGGTGTTTTCAATTTAGGAGCAAGAATTTGTGAACTGATCCATAAAATATTTTCAGATACTTTTTAAAATGCTGATTTGGATTTCTTTTACAAGCTTATTTTGTAAAAAAAATCATACAGTCATAAAATCTAGTTTATGTAGATCAATTCGAAATTATGTCCTTAAAGGTTTGTTAACTCTTTCATAAGAAACTCCTTAAAAAGAATAAGTTTTATCACTCATTTACCATAAGTGAATTTATTCTGGCAAAACCGAAAGGTGAGGGAAAGAAGAGGTGCTTTATTTGGAGAGAGTGAGTGCGAAGTGTATGCGCAAGTGAGTGGGAATAGTTGGAACGTTTTTGTGATTTTGAATCTCTATTTCAGCAGTTTATACAGTTTATTCCTGCAAGTTGACAGGGTGTTTTTCTCTTGACCAATGCCAGACTAGGCCTAAGGAATAAGGTCTAACACCCTATCAAGGAAAAAAAGAGGTGTTTTGGAGATAATAAAAGAATGCCCCAAATGCAAGCTAGCATTTTATTGAATGTTTACATAACACCAAATATTTTGTATTTTTACCATTTGTAAATGATTTGTTTTGTATCTTCTTTTTATCTGTGCAGGCTAGGCCAAAGGGCGAGGGCCTAACACCCTACCAAGGAAAGAAGAGGTGTTTTGGAGAGTACAAGTGCCCAAAATGCAAGCGCAAGTGGATGAGTGGGAACAGTTGGGCCAACATGGGTCAGGAATGCATCAAGTGCCATATCAACGTCTACCCTCACAAACAGGTAATTGAATGACTAGATTTGTTGCAGAGAACTTATTTCTAGACCAGGACTTGATTTTAGGTATTCATATTATTAGTAATCCTTTTGATTTTTTATGCAAAAAGGGCCCAATAAACAAAATCCTTAGTTTTCAATATCCAAGTACTCTAGCCACTCTGTGAAACAGCCAATCATCATGGACTGTGTGAAAGCAGATACACAAATTTGAAGTTATTTATGAAATGGGTCCCTGATGTTTGGTCTGTGACTTCATTTTATGAAGGCTGAACACTAGGTCCAACCTAGACTCCATGTTAAGTCTAGCATTCAATTCTTGGGCTTGATATCAGGAAAACATCAAGCACTATATGCAGCTTTCAAAATCTACCCTTGATAACATGTAGATGCCATGATGATGGTAAAACAGGTAGCAAGACCCAATTTGAAAAGATTTCCACTCATAAAGAATTAAACCCCATTTAATGTCCTTAAATTGTCACTCGAAGTATGATTAAAGTATTACAATCCTTTAATTTGTATGTTTACCTTTCATGGTTATCCTTCATCAGTGTCTCCCTTGTGACAAGGATGTTTGTAATCATACAAGGAAAACATGCTAATTATGGGAGGTTATTGAGCAAACAATCATCAATGAGTGTTATTTTTTTTCTTTCAATCAGGGATTTCAGTTTAACTTTTAGGACGCAACATGGATAGTTCAATAAAATAAGATATTCCATAGTTGTAAATTGTTCATGATAGTGTTTGCTAAAAAAGTAACAAATAATGATTGTTGTGCATTGTTTGACCTAAATTGTTTTATAGTTATTATTTCATCACTGCATGATCTTGTTGTGCATTTATTCAAAGCTTTCATATTGATAATGTATGTGCTAGTTATATATTCTTACAAATGTTATTTTTTGTATGCATGAAATTATTTTTTTGCAATAGGCCTGTACACTTACATGAATTAAGTGTTTTGCTTATTGAAATAAAGAATTATTATAATAGTGAATTTAACATTTGAAACTGTAACATAGAATTGTTTAAAGCTTTGAATTTGAAAAGAATCAAACTAACACTCAGAACAGAATAAGTAGTAGAATGATGTGTGCCCCATGTATTCAGATTGGTGTATGTACATAGTCACATAAACACATAGTAGTACCCTTCCATACTATCCACGGCTCGAAATGAGAACCAAGTCTATCGGTCTTGCACTGCCAAATGTTGTTGGTTTTTTACCACCAAAAACATCAATGCCAAATTATCAGTTGCCACTTGGACGAACAACTTAGTATAATGCATACAATGTTTTTTGTTTGTACAAAGAAATGTTTTGAGCCCTGTTGCAGTGATATATTCAACCCTTTTCATATAATTAGGGGCTTTTCGACTGCATGTCCTCTGCTAGACAAGATGACGTCACAGTTCAAGCCGTAAGCGCTCGCAATGCCATCGTCATCTCTCCCCAGTTCCCCAGTTAAAATGCCAGATTGAAGATTTTGTTGAGAAGTCTGGTAGTGACAGATGCAATGTGAAAGCAGATGTGTAGCACATTCGTGCCAGCTTGAACAAAGACAGTCCGCATTGAGGACGTGCGATCGAAAAGCCCCTATTATTGCATGTGGTTTTGTGTGAACATTTACATTGTAGTCCGTAGAGAGCTTTCACGTTTGTTGCCTATTATACATGTCTATATATTCTCCCTGTTTTCTGCTCTTCCCCCCTCTCGTTCGTCCGTTCGACGAAATCATTACAGCGCCCTCTCGAGAAGCTCGATGGATTGGATGTAACCACCTACGATCACATCAAAGTCAAGGTATAGAGGTTATGCACCAACTTTAATATCTACTTTTATTATTATCCTTTCATAAAATGGGTTGCTAATTGAAGGGTAACAAATATCAAATATATTCTTTTAAGAGGTTAAGCTTTTTAAAAATCCAATAATTGGAATATTAAATTTAGATTTATTGCATTCCTTAGTGTTATATTACAACCCCTCTTGGCTGTCAGTCTTATTTTTAGACAAGGACATCAAATTATTCCATATTTGTTTGTCCAAATGTCAGAGAGGAATACACCACATCAGTGTCTAAAGTGATTACCTACAGTTCACGCGGTTTAACAGTTTGACTAATGATGATAAGCAACCTATTCATGCAATGTTTATTAAGTTAAAATATTTGTTTGTAGTATGTAAACAGTATACATGTATATTCCTTAACCATTTTGTAATAGGTTAGCTTGTTTTGACTTCTTTACAAAGTATTTTTGGTATGAATATGTCAATCATATCTATTAGATATTACAAGTCAAATAACTGACATCACTGAAAATTCATAAACTGCTTATAAATGAGGGTATCACCGAATTGTTTACACTAATTTTCAGAGAAAACAAATATTTAAAGGAAAATAAATTACATGTTTAATTTAATTATTTCTGATTTACCTCTCAAAGTTAAATACATTAAAACTTGTGACACTTTAGGCAACCTTTGCAACTAGGGCAACAGTTTTCTTACCTTTTCTTAAATAACACAGAACAGCAGTAATATTCATTTTAATTTTTATGAGTTAATATTCCTCTGCTTCTTGAATGACATTTCTTATACAATATTCTTCTCATAGTGTCCATGGAAAATGATAGGAGACTAGAGCTGCATTTTATAGACACGGGATAGGTAAGGGATTATTAAAACAATAAGGGTAAAACATACTAAGTAGGGAACTGAATTAATCAAATGATGCTTTGTGATAGATCTTTAAATAAGAAGGGGTTCTAATTGGTCTTAAGGCATTTGGTCTAATAGAATATTTTACATGTGTGGGCTTATGATTATAATTAGTTCCAAGCGACCGATTTGGAATTATGTTTTGTTTCCCCCTCATATATGGACAGATGTGCATAACCTCTATGAGTGTAGCACATAGATGTATTTAGATTAGATGTTTTTTTGTTGTGTATTTAATTTCTATCACTGATTATGATGAGTATTAGTATTGACATTTATTAATAACAAGATTGTTTTGTTTTTCTAGTATTTACCCACTTGCTTTGGACCAAAATTAATCTTCATGCTCATAGCATGTTTTGCCTTTTATATATTTGTTTTCATTTGAAGAAAAAAGCTTGCGATGTAATCAATGCCTTGTGTTAATTGTGCTTATCGTTACAAAATAAAATGATATGTGATGTGTATCATGTATTAACGTTAATTATATCATCCATCTATGTGTATAAATACTCATACAATATAAAGAAAGACATGAACTGTTGTGATATTTTCCCAGACATTATTTACTTTTCTTCCGTTTTTCATGCCATTGATTTCCGTGGGTTTCAATTGGTGTGAATTCAGCAATTTAGGAATTTAGCAGTACATAATTATTTTGATTTTGTGATATTATTATCATCTTTAAAGTCGGCTTACTCCCAATAAATTGAAAATTTAAGTAAAAATTTTAATGAAAGTTTAAATATTCTTCTGGGTTTTATTATGTTAAACAATGGAAATACATATTTTCATCCCACAATAATAAAACAAAAATACTAACTGTGAATATTTGTTTTGTTTTTTAAATGTTTTTTTTTTCACAGCGCCCTCTTGAGAAGCCTGATGGCCTAGACGTCTCGGACCAGAGCAAGGAGCACCCCCAGCACCTGTGTGAGAAATGCAAGGCACTGGGATACTACTGCAGACGCGTACAGTGATGCATCGTGGGAAACAACTTTCAACGATTATGTAGTGGAAACATGTTCCCTATTATTCGTGTAAAAGCGCTATGATTATGATCCCCACAGAAATATCGGTATACAAATAAGCGATATTATTATATCAGTCTCCTCCCACATTTTAACGTTATTAGCTGGTCCCCCACATGCTAAATCATAGTAAGTGCTTTCTTACAAAGTTCTTCTGCTCAAGTATAAAATGCCCAACTTTCATAATATATATGTTTGGCAGCTGCAGGTGTATACTGTGATGTACCATGGGATACGAGTCATACATCTGTGTAGCGGATACACGTTGCCCACCCTCCGACTTATATACACCAAATCATCCGAACGTTTAGAAATGTCAGCCCCTTCATGTGCTGTGTTTTACACAGCAATTATGAGTATAAAATGTCTCAATTTTATAAGTTGAATCGTGTAAGAAGTCAAAGGTCTTAAGACTCACATATCTGTATTTTTTTGGTTTCCTTCTACAGTGTTGGCCTTAGTCCTTTCAAAATATGGAGTTTTTGTGAATTGAATATTCTGCAGAAAAATGAATGATGTACTGCTATTAAAAAGAATCACAATTTTCTCAATTAAAGCAATATTTAAATAGGAAGAAACCTAACTGATGTAGTGCTCCCCCAATAGAGTACTTTTTTTTTCTTTTAAATGAAAACAAAAATGTCAAGAACATATGAAATCCAAAGTCTTATGCTTCTCTATATCATTTGATTAGGGAATATTGTTTCTTTTAATTTCCTTTTATCCCCAAAAGTCAATATATAATTTGTTTTTGTCATGGCCCTCCTCAACTTTGTGTAAATAGTGGCCGACTCTTTTCTGGGATCAAGGATCTTAAGAGTTAGTTTTAATTTTTGTTTTGTTCCTTTCCAATTTTATTAGCCGATGAAATCCAATGGGTCTTCGCCAATATTTACTCTGCTTTAATATTTCCTTTTTTGACCTCAGCAGCTTTGGTCCTAGCCATATTGTATGTATATACAGAGCATGTCTCCTCAGTACTTAAAAGCATGGTTAACCCAAATTGCGTTGCAAATTTCCCAATCATTTTTCATTTTTTATTCCAGTACTTAAGTTAAGTTGAGTCATTGAGTATTAATACATAAATGAAATAAGGTTTGCCAGCTCAATATTGATCTTATTTGCAAATTTGAAGGAAAAAAGACTTTGCGCAAAAGTGGAATGCGAATAATATGCATGTGGCTGAATATTGCGGTCATTTCTATAAGGTGATATTATCTACTTATTAGAATTTCTGTTAATCTTGCAAGCTTATTGGCAAGTTATTTGAAGTTCCTAACTAATACTTTGTGTATCTTTCTAAGTAACATGTACATTTTATTACAAGTAACTTACTCTCCTGTTTAAACAAACTAACTTGAGAAAAGTAAGATAGAACAAAGTTATGAGACTATTGAAAACAAAATCATCTAATATATGATGTTACATTATACATGAATACTCGCACAATTATGTAACTATTAATCAGGAGTCTTATGTTCAGTAGAAATAATGAGATCAAGTGATATGCCATTGTAGTGCTCATTAAGTGACCTAAATAAATGAAGAGTTTAAATGCAAAAACCAATAATGCCATCTGTGTAATTTTTGACATATCAATACCATTGTATAGCACAACGTACCTATTTGCATTTAAATACCTTACCTTATTGGTTTTATGGTATATTGTTGAAGATTCAATATATCACAGATGTTCCTTTTATTACCATTTTCATTCAAACCAATTAAATTGCAATTTTCCCAAATGGGTCAGAATGGTGTTTTCTGTTTTTGCATTTATGCCCTTCCAATGATCTTGTTATAAATAGGTATGCATGCAAGAGTAATAAGTAAACTATATTGCGTAACCAAGAAAACTGTCTTACTTAGCTGCCAAAGAGGTCGTATGAGTCCTCCTTTCTTTTCTATTCAAACTTTTAAACATGCTTGGCTGAAGAAGATAAAAGGATCTTATGTATATTTAGATTTTGAAAATTGTACATGTTTGGTGTTCACCTTTATGCAAGATTTTATGAGCAAGTTGTGGATTTATATATTTGTCATACTTGACTTGGGTTTTTTATTATCATTATTCGTCTCGAGAGATTGCATACAAAATATATAAGCTGCTACAAATAAGTTGTATATATAGTATATCTTCATTAATATTATTAAGATGTGTACTAATTTCTTTCTCTACTTTAATGTTGTATATTTGTTGAGAAGTGACCATATATATGGTTTTTAACAGAATTTAAGAGTATATTCGGGGTAAAACATTGAATGTTACCATGGTGACAGAGCACAAATCAATTAATTGCTAGTATTAAAATAGCACACTAATTTTTGCTTACATGGGGATCAACACTTGAAAAATATTACAGAATCAAATTGTGTTAGAATTGTGCTCAATGAAATATTTCCCTTGGTATTTCATCACCATCATTGCTTCTATATCTGGCTCTACATTCTTGCTAGGAATGATTGCAACTTCATCATGTATAAGAAACAAGGAGCATATATAGTGTTCATATACATGTATATACTAGATACTTATACTAGTGCCTATGTAACACTTCTGTTGACATTTATACTCAGTATTATGTGTGCTAATTGGTGTTTACTAACAAGATCAATATTCTAAAAATACTTCAGTGTGCTATTAATGGTTGCCAGTGCAAATATAAGGAACTATTTTTAAATCCTCATCTCTAGATATTTAACTATTTATGTGTGCTATTTCTGGGAAAGGATATATTGAAATGCAAGGTCACTAACTGATAGGCCCACTAATAAAAAAAATGTAATGACCATTTCTTAATTATGCGCAAATCAACCTAAGAAAACAAGCATCAAACAAATATTGTGTTAAAAATTGTGTTTTCTGATTTGGAATGTGGAGATAATGTACTTCTGTACTCAAAGTGTTGTTTTCTCTTTTTTCTGGATTGCAAACTCATGAGATTTTGTTTCATGTATTTTTTTTTTGCCAAGTGCACATCTAGTTCGTATTCCAAGAAAAAAAATGGTTCTCACAAAAGATATGAATTTCACAAAAAATTCCTTTCCTAATGATATACATATTAAACAAAAATATATTATATACATGTATATCTCCTCAGAATAATTTGATCCCAAAACACATATTTCCCAAAGTACATATCTCTTGTATTTTCCTCAATGTATTGTTTGAGTTATCAGTCAAGGGACCTGTTGCAGGAAGAGATGTAATCGATTGTAAAAGTTGAATTAGTATAAGTCAGATCATGTGTCTAAGTGTGCAAATCTGATTGGTTGAAATGCCCAATTTTCTGACTTGCGAATAATTGTAACCTAGAATTGATTGTGTCTTTATCTGCGATGGGGGACACTGATCTGTACATTTATTTTGCATGGCCATGAAATTATGAAATATGTGAGAAGAAAACAACTACTCCAATTAATACATGTTTATGAACTTCCAAGCGGGAAGATTATAGAGAATATAATATCAACTATTCCATATCATTTTGTTCAATTCTTTTCAGTGATATGTTGTATACAATCTTAATATTTATCGGGTGTTAATAATGGTCATTATTTTTAGCTTACAGATTGAGAAAGTATTTTGTCATATTTCTATTTACAGAACGTGATTTGTGTATTTAGGTCAATTCTTCTTCAAATATATGGTTTCTATCTTCATTTTCTACAGATATAAACTATTGGAACGGTTGCTATAAGTTTGATATATGTGTATAAATGGGTAGTTTTTAGATAAAAAGATAGTATCTTTGTTTATGTGATCCTAGATTTAGTCATTCTAAGTTGATGTGTATTTTAAATGTCTTTACTTGGTACTATTTTCATTTCTTATATTATGGGTTGTACATATATGTCATGAATTCATATACTGTTTTTATGGTTTTATTTTGAATGCTCTTTCGTACATGAATAGCCTTACATACTGCATTTAATCATTGTGGAAGAATATTATCTTTTCATTTAATAATGATCATCCTTTTTACTACTATAGTTCTTCATTTTGTAAACTAACCATTTTCAGCTTTTTTCTTTCATTTCTTGTTGGTTGTATTCATTTAAACTTTTCTGTAATTGTTGATATTAGATTATTAGTTGATTATAAATGGCAAACTATATGGCGATATGTTGTACATGATCCACACTTGAGTTTTGCATATTCTTGCTTAATGATTTTTTGAGAAGTATTAGTATACATGCCTAACTTCCATGTTTTGTATCATATATATGCATTTATAGTTAACATGAGTTTGTTGTACGTTGCATAATATTATATTGAAGTATACTGTAGAGTAGTGTTGTGTTTAGATTGATTTCGCTTATTTCATGTTGTTTTTTTTTGTCACCATTCATTCAGATGTAAAGTCTTCAAATTGAATTTCCCAATCAGCTTGGGAAAAAAAATATGTAGGGATTGTCTTCTGAAAAGGAAATTGTAGTAAAAGGATTTTTAAATAGATAATTACAACTCAATTCAAAGTAAACATTACTCATTATTGCCATAATATGTATGAATTCAAATCTCCTTTGTATTGCATTGCAAGGTGAAACAGTTGCCAATTTAAGTATAAAAGTGCTTCACTGTTTATTGCCAATTTTTATATTAGGATATATCTTCAGTATTTTTAAGTAATAAGTGATTTTAAATTGACTTGCCAAGTAGCATGACGTTTCTCTTGCCTTAGTTTGAGCATTGTAGACAACTCAGGAGCTTGGTACATGGTAGACAGAAACATCCACAATCGGCAAAGAACCCTCAAAACATTTGCAGATTCTTCTCCACTTTTTTAGTAGTCCATTCCACTTCCACTAAAAATTCAGAACATTTTATTTTTTGGGGAAAATGCATAACAATACTTCAAGATAGTCTACATTCAAAGACTATCTCTAGTCTGGGACAAATGCATTTATATTGTCTACAAATGTATGTGTGAATAGAAATAACAACTTCAGAAAAATGATAATTTTTGGGAAAATGAATCACAATACTACAACATGGTCTGCATACAAAGACTATCTTTAGTCTGGGACAGATGCATTTGTATTGTCTACAAATGTATGTGTGAATAGAATTTTCGCACTCCCTAATGTTTGACGCATACAGAACAGTGAGGCCATAATGCTTCTTTATCTTATAGTAACTATATTGTCTAAATCAAGACCTCAAAGTTTTAGTACAACATGTCCCAAAATGAATTCCAATTTGACTTATGCAATGATAAGTTTAAAGCTAGTAGATCAATAGAATGATATTTCAGGGTATGAAACTATTGAAGTTATAACCTACATGTTGTAGAAAACCCTGTTCGATTTGCAAGTTCAGTGGTCATGGAGAATGAGGATATTTTGTCAATCATGTCATGTGTCCATTTTCATTCATAAGGCATGAAAACAATGGACAACATGTCTCCCGACTACAAAACCTGGAGGGAGGGGACATCTGACAAGATTGACAAAAGATCTTTGTTCTCCATGACCACTGAAGTAAATCGAATAGGTTTTTTTTTGCAAGATTGTAGGAAATAAGTGATATTTTCATACCCCAAAATATTATTCTGATTGATTTTAAATCCTTAAAGGTATAGTTCAGTTTTGGCAGTGCCCCCCTACTCAAAAAATGAAATGGAAGCTCTTATTGCCAATCATG
>JAUELG010313808.1:0-15101 GCA_031471515.1 Dendraster excentricus | reverse complement strand
ACTCAGTTTTTAATTACCTCACAAAAAAATTGCGATGTGCAGCGCCCTCTCTACCAAAACTAAACTACCCCTTTAATGATAGAATAAACTTTATTTGATCAATAATAGAATAAACTTTATTTGATCAATAGTATAATAAACTTTATTTGATCAATAATAGAATAAACTGTATTTGATCAATAATATAATAAACTTTATTTGATCAACGAACCTTCGGAATAACGAACCTCCGTAATGAATAATCTTCGGAATATCGAGCTGTAACTGTAAAATAGTGCATGGTATAGTGGACTCTGCTTACGCCTTGGAGCTTTTACTGTTGGTGGTTCAATCCTTGGTATGGTACAGGATTATTTTTTTGTTTTCTTGTATAATACATTTTTTATGATTTAATACATTTTTAAAAGCTTTATTTGTCTATTTCTACGTTTCCTTTTGTATTAGTTATAAAAACCTTTTTAATATTTATATGGGTTTCATGTAGGCTTCTTGTGGGTTTCATATAGGTTTCTTATGGGTAAGACAGTGAAACATATGCATTGTTTATTATGACATATCTCTTTTAACGATATCAAATTCGAAAACAGAAATTTTCTCTAATTCATCGATTTTAAATACAGGTACAAGAATAAAGAATTAGGAAATATTTTTAACAATGTTACTAAATCCCTTTTATAACTCATTAGCTGGAACTCCAAAAAAAAAATTATACCTCCCATGATGTCTCATCTTGGTTTTAATTGTTTTGGTTTAATTTACCATTTTTTTTTCACTCGCTCTTTGGACAGATTTGGACAGAGACAAAAGATCGGTTGAAGCGAGCCAACTTTTGGAGGCGCTCCGAGAGCTCGAGACCAAGGGTGAGTAAATTAATTATCCCAAAGTGGCGCTGTGGTTAAAAGGGTCATATATATTGTACCAAACTATTCCGAGTTTTCCAAACAATTTGAAACAAACTTTTACCAAAAGTTGCGCGGGCTTTCCCCAAGTTCAAAATGAATGCTTACATTCATACAATACGTATGAATAAGTATGAGTTTGAATAATCGGTATAAAGTAAAATTGTTGATAAGTTAACCAATTATGAAAAGTAACTTTATCCCTAAGCAATTGCCAGTAATTTCAAAACCATGAAATTGTTTTCAGATTTCGTTTTGCCGATATATCCATATGGTAGTCAGGAAAATAATATGTCAAAAACTATACCTAAACCTGCTTATTCGACCACCTGTCTATAGCGACTACCTGCTCATAACGACCGCTCTCTGGTCCCCGTGAAAATCATGTGTTAAACGACCTGCCTAATGCGAACACCTGCCTAACGCGACCAGCGACCACCCCATTTGGGTCCCGACGCACGTATAATCATGTGTATAGCGACCAGAACAGTATCGCCTGAGCGATCGAGGCATCAATTCGGTCGTCTATGGTCGCTCACAGCTCAAATTCTGATCATGTTAATATATAAACAAACCAATATGCGCTTGTACCTTTGTTTACCGACACCAAGTGATTTAAACTCATAAACAAATAATCAAATTTTAATCTAAATTATAATTATAAATGATAATTTAAATTTTCGCTGTGGTTATGCATGCAACGTAATAATATGTGCCGTACACGCGTGAAGGTTGCCAATTACATGTAATTAAACGACTAATTACTGTGTATAGGCACTGTGTATAATTACTGTGTATAGGCACAATAGATGAGACTATAATTTCAAAATGGCTGCCAGTTACCTGTCTAATACGACCACCTGTCCATAGCGACCGTTTTTGCTGGTCCCTTGAGTGGTCGCTATAGACAGGTTTGACTGTACACATTCATCCATGGTTAAGTGAGAACACATTACAGAAAAACGTATTTCAAAACTCATCATTACAAATCATCGAGAGTTGGACAATTAAAATGCACTGTTTTACAATTGCAATTAATGCATTTCACCACTTGTGCCATCAAAAAATCATAATGAATGGAATATCAAGCATCATTGTTTCATAAACCATGATCAATGCATTCAATGCGGATTCACAACAATGTTCAGGTTAGCGCAATACCTTGCGATTTTTGAATTGGGCCATGTTGTATTTAATATGTGCTCAGCCATGCAGTAATGAATATCAGTGATTTTCTTACATATCGAACATAATAACTCTGCTAATATTGTGGTAATATGACAGCTTGAAACAATAATCGGGTATGACATTATAGGCAATTGCTTAGGGGTGAAATTTCTTTTCGTGTTCGGTTTAGAACAACAGATGAGTAAGTTATCAAATGTATAATGGTAACAATTTAATGTTCAGAAAGGAACGTGTACAAATGTAGCGTAAATTAGTAATATGTTGCTTAGGCCGAGAAATTAGCAAAAATGCAAAAGCGATATTTACTTAGTCATTGTGGAAACTGCTGGAATTGTCCCGTATACAGTTCAATATCTGAATGCTCATTATCTTTTAAACGAACAAAAAAAGTTGAAGAAAAACAAAAAACAAAACAAAACAAAACCTGTTTCATGCTTCTCCTGAGTAGTGTACAATTACTCCACACTATGAGGGAACCATCATAGCTCCAAGTCGTTTCTGAGTATAAGTGGACTATGACCCCCACCTCCCCCCCCCCAATTTGGGCTTAATAGTGTTAGGTTGCTTCAACTTTTCATACATGTACTACTTGTTTCTATCTGTACAGAGAAAGAGTCACTTGATGGACTGAAGAAGCCTGCGAAACGTGGGGGGTCCACAAGTGAGTGACTATAGGTTTTGCCACATACCACCGATAGCGTAAAGAGAAGCACGACTGATACATTGGAAATATCAAATATATCCGTTGCTTAAACATTTGTATATTCCGACATGCATAAGAAAGGCATACGAACGGATTGAAAATGTTAATATCAGTCGGTGATCGAGTGATACGCTATCGAGTTATATGTGACAAAGGCTTCCATCATGCTGTTGCTTACAATCCAAGTGATTAAGTTGTACATATTAAACTGATTCTTGCTCATTCATTTTACGAATTAAAGTTTCTACTTCAGTCCATTTTTAATCTCCTCTTAACATGAGGGAACTGAAACCTTTTGGCATATTATGACATGTGTTTGTACATTGTAACATGCAAAATGCGAGCTTAGCACCCCAGGTGATTTATAATACATGTCCTCATTATTGCCATATAATATAGTAAGGGTGACGAGATTGCAAAACGAAAACGATTTGGTTGATATATGATTATGAATACATCACATATATGTGACCATAACATATATATTTTTGTCATATGTTTTGATTTAATTTTTCTATTATTTTTATTCTACATGGTAAGATCCATCCCTAAAAAACCCTTTTACAACTTACTTCTCTGACATCACAATACCCATTCAACCACCTATTAACTAGATCTGTTATCTATGTAGCCTATGTCTATCTACTGCAGAAGGAAGGCCTCTTCATCACCATTCCATCTTCTTCTATCTTGTGCTAGTCACATCCATGTAACACCCTCAAATTATTTGATGTCATCACTCCAAAGTCTACTCTGCCTCTTCAACGGGTTTGTGTTTATTGGTGTTCAATTAATCATATTATGTTTATCTACATTATTATCTTTACGTATTGCAAATTTGCCCGCCCATCTCAATGTCTTTGTATTTTCTGTATGATATCCCTGGCATTTGTTTTCTTTCTTAAGTCCTCATTTCTGACTTTGATTCTTCTTGTAACTCCTACTAAGATATTCTCCATTGCTCTTCCTGTGACTCTAAGCTCATTTCCAATTTCTCAATTGTTGCGTCGTAGGATAGTACCGGATTTATGCATTGATTGAAGATTTGTTTTTTGAGGGATATCAGAATATTTTTTATCTGGGGAGATGATGCTTTTGTAGAATTTCACCAAGCTACCTGTATTCTTCGTCGCACTTCTCCTGCTGTTTTATTTTCAAGAGTGATTTTTTTACTGAGGTATATGTAACTATCCACCTTCTAAATTGTCGTGCCATTAACTGTAATTTTATGGTCTTGTTGCTAGTTGCTCATCGTTACTTTGGTCATTTTAATGTTCATATTAAGACCTGCCTTTTTAGTCTCTGTGCTCAACTCCTGGATCATCGTCTGTAGTCCAGAGGATCGTGCATAATGGCATCTGCAAACCGTAAACGATTCAAACATTCCCCATTTATTTTAATTCCTCTCAATTGCCAATCAAGGTTTCTAAAGACGCCGTCCAAGGCTGATGTAAAGAGTTTCGAAGAGACTGAATCAACCTGTCTGACACCTTTTGAATTTTGAAACTATATTCTCCAGATTAGTTTTTGGCGCTAGGGTCTTTTTTAATTAGCTGTTATGAGGCTGATGTATTTATTATCGCCTTTCTGTTTCTGTATATCTTCTTACAGTGATTGGTGGTCTAAACTATTGAAGGCTTTCTTGTAATCTACGAATCCAAGACAAATATCAAAACAATAGTCCTTCATCTTTTCAATGGCCTAACTCAAAGTGTGTAAATGGTCTGACGTTTAAATCCTGTTGTATATTCTTGTTTAAAGAGTATGATAACTTTAGATTCATTCCACTGATTAGGAACTTGTTCCAGTTGAAGGATCCTGTTGAACAATTTTGTCAAGATGTCGACAGTACTCTTCCCTCTCAGCTGTGATAGGTTATCAGTTAACTGTTCCTCCTGTCGGGTCTAATGAAGCCCTCAAGTCAGATTTCGGCTAATTCTTCTAAGAGGAGGTGCAGCATCCCCTCCTCATGCTGGGGCCATTGTTTCTGAAGATGGCATCGGTTTAGTCGCCGGGGTGTGGACCATATGGCAGGTGGTACCGTGTTACGTGTCTGCCGGTAGCAAGAGAGATCAAGACAATATATTTTTGCAAATTTTTGTTTTTCAGGGGTGAAGCACAGCAGGTAGAAACAAAAGATATAAAACATAATTGAAAAATATGACAAAAATGCCCATCAAATAGTCAACAAATATGTGATGTAATCATTGTCATACATCAACCGAAGCGTTTTTGATTTTTAATTTAGTCATCCTTTATTATCCTAAATAAGTTTTTATATATGCATACACCATCTCTGTTTTGGCGTCAGTTCTACTGTAGTGTGCCAGCACATGGCCTATGAATATCAATTAATTTGGACTAAAGCTACGCTGACACATTGACATGCGATCATCACTAAGATTCTCCTTCTTTCCTATCCCAAGCCATTCGACTTGTAGGCGGTGAGAACGAACGGGAAGGAAGTATACAGATATATGGTGATAACAGATGGAGCGCCACATGCTACTATGGAGGCAAACAGTGGTGGAAGGACTCTGCAGACGCCATATGCAAACTGCTGGGTTACGGTGCCGCCAATGAGGCAAACACCATGTACCTCTACAAGAAACCCAAGACCTGGGGTGACGGAACCTCTTGGGTAGATAGAATCAAGTGCGATCCAACGAAAACCATAAACACCATTTGGGACTGCTTCACCATTTATCAAGGTCGATGGGGAAGCAAAGTGACGTCATCATCGTGCATCAGAGCAGAAGGCAATGGCATAGAGGCCCGCGTAAGCTGTGACTGGCCGTGTAGGTTTACAATTATTTTGTGCAGTGCGAGTCATTATATGAAGAGCGATATATTCGTATGTATATTCTGCGTAACTATCTATGAATCATCATTGTACGAAAAAAGAACATGTCTAGGACTGGGACTTGATGGCTAGGACCAGTGCCCCCCAATAATTTCGAAAATTTGCACCCCAATAATGTCGGTGCCCCCTCCCCCCCAAATGAGAACACCACCAAGGCAAACAATAAATCAAAAAACTATGTCTCACTCATTGCTTATAATAACATTAAAATAAAAACAAAAAGTAATCCTTAACCTTTTTGAGCGTATTTATACGTCGTACAAGTACATGGTAAGTTGATTTAGTAATATGCATGAGCACACATTGTCTCTCGACAGTATAGACAACTACCTGTAGTTGAAACCCAGCACATAGTATCGTGTAAAATAACACATGGAAAGTAGGTACGACGATGAACCCCCTGGCAGTTCAAATCAAGTTGCTAGAATTAAATCGCTTTATGTGCTCTATAAGAATATATGATTAATTCGCTATGTAATATCTGTATTGCTCTCTGTACAGTGCCGAGCAAGAGATCTGAGGACATGGACGAGGAGATGCGAAGTTTGGACGCACTCGGTACTCGGGATGACGGTGAGTGACATTGGGCATGTAAAGGCTCTGGCATTGGCGTAACAACCGGGGCAGGCTGCCTTTACAAGGATTTCAGGGGGAAAATCAAGAAGGAAAATCCACCAAAAGACTGAGAAGATAAACATTTTGGACTTGGTTACAGTAAATTTTGGGGGCTCTGCCCTCCCCACCCCCGAGAACATTTGGGACTTATTAACAGGGAATCTGTGTTGGTTATCCCCCCCCCCTCTCCGATTACAGGCAAATGTTACGCCACTGGGCTCAGTCCCCACATGTTGTTTGTTCAGTTATTATAAAATACTATTATCAACTTAAACACTATTTGATGAGATACCTCTTTTGTTTGAAGACGGCGCCACGATATGTTTTGTGAGGAAAACAATTTCATAGACAAATTTAACTTTGTTTGTCCAACATCTGTAAAAAACAACTCATATAATAATTAATGCATCTGATTGAAATGTAAAAACTGTAAGCAATTTGGAACAAAGCGTGGTTAAAAATTAGTGAGTGGTGTCCTTATACATACACATTTCGTAATGAATAATTATTGAAACTTTATGTGAACGAGGGTGCCATGTCGGTTTACCTGCTTAATTATTTTAATGTCTAAAAAATCCTTATAAACCTTTCATTAATGCTGCCATATAAAGGAATACTTGAGTTCGGGTACATAGGGCGAGATAATTGCAAAGTTGTGTCCAAAATTATGAAGAGTATAATATTTTAAGGACAAAATAAACTTTTATCCGAACCGGTTACGAAACGGCATGAATATCCAATAACGTAACCATCTGTAAAGTGGGGCCCACAATTATAAGATAGTTTCTACCAACTGTATTAATTTTATATAATGCTTTCCCTTTTCAAAAATGTTTAACAAACTGTTTTTAAGGTACCGAAAGTAATATTCTTATCATAAAAAACTAATATCTTTAGTGGTCTATTCAATCAACAAATTTATATTAAAAAAAAACATGTTCAGAGGAAAAATAATTCGAAAATACATCACCATTTTAAAACATGCGCTCATGCGGTCAGAGTTGTGAAGATTACTGCGTGCGTAGCAAACGAATTAGCCCGGGGTTATATTGCCTACAAACGTACGGGTGTATAGCATTGCCGCATTCCCAAACCAGGAACCATGTATTGGTTCCGTATGTGGTGCAAAATATTGGGTATGTTTTTAAAATCATAAACAGTACCAAAACATGTGTTTACGCATGTAGATGCTGAACAAGCGTTGACGCTTTTATATATATATTAATGCAAACAATTCATTAAATAAACACCATGAGAAAACATAGATCTCCGAATTTTCGGACAAAGTCCTTCTTTAGGGTTTAATATTGTAGACTGAACAAAAACAAAATTAGTTTGAAAGAAATTCAAAGATAATACGCGTAAACGCGTAAAAGCTAAACCAATAGTGACGTAAACCGAGCACCATGGTGGGGAGGGGGAGGGAAAGAAGGGAATGGAGCCAAGTGCCATGTGCCAAGTCTGTGTATTTTTTTTTTATATAACATGCTATTGTGAACAATAGCCGATAAGGCGAGACAATTAGTCTGCCTATGATATAGGCACTCCTTGCAAGATCATTTTAACCAAATAAAAAAAAAAAAATCATTTTTAACAAAACAAATTATTCCTTCTTTTTTAATCAATATACATATTTTAATATGTAAATTCATAACAAATCAAAATAATACCAAAATCTGCTTGGTTCAATATTGTGTTTTAAAGCGGTAAGTAAGGAGCTTAGCTCCAAAAAACGCTGAATCTTTTTTGGATATTGAGTTAACGATAGATTCGATATATATTACACGATTTGTAGTTATCAAGGGTTACACATTTTATCATATGCCAGTGGTCTAACAGGTGCCTGTTATTTGGGGAGCAGAGTCCCCCCCCCAAAAAAAAATAATAAAATAAGTAAAATAAAAAATAAATCCCTGTAACTAAGCCTAAAATGATTATTTTCCCATTATTGTGGTGGATCTTACCGTTGAAATGATTCAGGTGGGGGGGGGGGGGGGGTGTGGGTACCAATCTGCACACTTAACCCCCCCCTCCCCCAACCCGACCGTTACCGCACTGCCACAGGCGCTTTGACGAATTTTGGCATTTTTTTCTTCAAATTCCTCTTTCGTTACAAAGATATTAACGATTTAAGTATTCAGTGTTCTAAATCTCGGGCGGAGTTTTAAAACCGTGAATATAATTTTTCTTTTTTGCACATAACTCAGTCATTCAACGTCCATTTGGCTTGAAATATTTACACAATACCCTGTGGACATATCCAATAAAACCAGAGTACATTACCTCAACCTTTCACCACTTCTTGCACATGGCAACAAAGTTACTAGATTTCTTAAAAAAAGGTAATTTCGCCATTTTCTAGTAAGCTTTTTATGTCTCATGATATTGTTACACAATTTAACAAAATTTACATGAAGCACATTGGAAACCGCGCTAAATATTCGTGAAATATGTTTATAATATTGTTTTTTTGTTTTGCTCCAGAGTGGTGGAGGCAGTAAAAATGTGCTGCCCATGGGTGCTGTATGTGCTAACACGGAATGGCAAACGACACTGGACCTGCTGGCTGAAAGTAACTTTCATCTTTACTGCTTGGCTGAATGTCATCTTCATAACACAATATATTGTTCGAGTTTGGTTAAACTTAGAATATTAATTAACCCGTTGAGGATGAATTGATTTTTTGTATAAAACGCATTTTCCATAGACTCAGGCCCGAAATATTTCGGGACCAGTCCTCAACGGGTTAAACTTTGGTATAGGGCCTTTGATAAATATTATTTTGTTGTTACATGTACTACATAAAAGAGTGTCAGATTAACAACTAAATAAATTTGATATTATAAACTATACATTCTTTACCGAAACAGCAACTGAAATTTAATCAAAATTATTATAATTGAATTATTGAGAGATACCATATTTTGGATGATAACAAATTAAGTTAATGACTGCATTTCTAAGATACTTTTTTACAATTGAGGTATGCAGATACAGATTTGCCCGCTAAATGTTGAGAATGTAGCATTCAAATTGGGAATATATAAGGAACAGACGAATTCGCCCGATTTGTGGGCACCGTGTCAAAGCAGCGTTCCAATTTGTTAATAGTCTTTTAAAATAACATAGGGACAAGCGATTTTGTAAATAGTGAAAGAAGGATGAAGTAAATAAAAAAAATACCTTGGCCCTCTTTTCAACGCTCATTCAAAATGGCATGTCGTTTACGCTGGTGCTAATGCACATTCGCGAATTCGAGTGCCCACAGAGTGTTTACGAAAGCTTATGTGTATGCGTGATTTTTTTTTTAACGATTATTCAGTAATGCATGAATCGAATGACTATAAATTAATTCGATTGAAACATACTTTAACTTAAGCGGGAGAAGGTGACGATTGTCTATAATCGACATTTTCATCAAAATATAATCATAACATGCACAATTTTTAATAAATCATGGCTGTTTAAAACACATTTTTGTTTACCATTACTTCTGTTTAAATGGCTCTTTCTGGGTATTACTCTGCTCTTTACTTAGTCGTTTCTAGTACGGTATGCATTTAAAGCAATGTGGAGTTATAGTTATTAGCTTGTATTGTCATGCTGCGAATTTGGCGTCTAAAGTGCACTTAATTTTACCAATTTCATTCACATGATATTATAATGGATTGTAGATTTATATTTCTGAATTGAACCTGACTGCAGAAAGTGAGATGCTATCTTAAATGCTTTTTATTTGACCGCTTTAACTTTTACATGTACGACCTCTTTCAAACGAATGGTGATGGCTGTAAATAATGTTAAATGAAGAGGGTCATTGTTTTTATTCTTGTTTATGAGGGTATATTTTTATTGCTATTTCCAAAAACTGTGGTGAAAGAATATCAGATAATGGGTAGAACATTGTTTTCTGTACCATCATGATAATTAGTTTAACAACTCTTTGTAAAACTTCTTGTTTCAACTCATGTTGTACAAATTGTTTATCTTATTTTTTTATCCTTGATTTTGTAAAAACATTTGTTTACAATATCTTTTTACAGCATGAAATAAGTACTTTAAGCAACATATAGGTTGAGGTTCATATAAAAATAATTTCTATCATCTGCAACATTGTTTAAAGTATATCCTTGTTTTTGCCTCTTGGGTTTTTATGTCTGTGTAAGTGTGTGTGTGTGTGTGTGTGTGTGTGTGTGCGTGTGTGTGCGTATGTGTGAGTGCGTGTGTGTGTGCGTGTGTGTGCGTGCGTGTGTGTGTGTGTGTGTGTGTGTGTGTGTGTGTGTGTGTGCATGGGTGTGTGTGTGCGTGTGTGTTAATATAATGGATCAGTCACACATGCACATGTGACGATTTACGACAGCCTGCAACAAGGCAATATAACATGTGAAGGGTTGATCATGCCCAATAGTGGCATATTCCCTCGTTGGAATCCTAATGGAGCAGTCACACGATGCTTGCGACGACTTGCGATTGGTCACGTGGACGTATGAAAGGCGGATTATGCCAAAGTTTCTAAAGCACATCTTCGTTCTACCGAACTTTTCACTGCAATTCTACACGGCAGCGTATCAATACAAACCCTCCACAGCGTGACCGCTCGTGAATTTCTAACATGATCGGCCTTTCATAAGTTCTTTTGTCCGTGTTGCAGGCCCTCGCATGTCGTCGCAAGCCCATCTGACTGCTCCATAACTTTACTAACATACACACGCACACTACATTATACTTTTTTTTTTCAAGGTATTATAAGTTATTACTTTTTGCAGAACAAAAAATCATTCGCTTTGCTTCACTAGTCATTAAGAGATGTAGATCATTCTAAATCGTGACATGTGTTTGTTTCTTCCAGGTATTTAAATGTCTTTAAAAGAGATTGTTTTAAAAGAGATTGTCTCCGGATTGTTTTCATGCCTTACCAAAAACGAAGTAGTTCATTTTGTTCTATCACAAACGTTAGGAGAAAGTAACTGTTTACTTCCCTTTAATTTTTAATTAAATAATGACTTTATGTTTATACTGTACACATGAATTATAAACAATTGATTTTTTTTCAAATATTTGTAATGTGTGAATATGAATGGTTGCAAAAGTAAATTTTATCTCGTGGAAGACACACTTTGAGCTCTTCTCCTTTATGCATTTTCTTTCCGTATATCTTTTTCTTGAGAGATCATCAGATATTTTAATAACTAAACCTTACAAGCGATCACATCATTACACTAAAGGTACTTTAATTTATTTGGTTGGTTTAATGGCCGTTGTTAGCAAGATATTTCAATTCATACGGGCGCCAAGTACAGTTGCATAAAGTCCGATCGTAATTTATTTGGGAACAAACGCTACATCAGTCACAAAAAAGTGTATGAAACAGGGTGGCAGATGAAATTATTTTAATACAAACCTCAACAGTCGAATGTCTGAAGCATTTTCCCGACAGATATTGAAAGAAAATTTATTTTCTCATTTAGAAATGTAGCAATACATAAGTAATAATACGGTAAACACTTTATAGAACGTAAGCTGAACGTGAACAGTAGCGTAACAGGCGGGGGGGGGGTAGGCTTTCAACCCCCCCCCCCCCCACTCCCGAGAGCTTTGACCGGGAAAACCCCCCTTGGAAATCATGCTAAATTAGCCCTTGTTTGCCTGCTGACAGGGAAATTGTCCCCGTCAACAGGGAAATTCGGCCTCAAAATCACATTCA
Organism: Dendraster excentricus; assembly: GCA_031471515.1. NCBI lineage: Eukaryota > Metazoa > Echinodermata > Echinoidea > Clypeasteroida > Dendrasteridae > Dendraster > Dendraster excentricus. The sequence goes on along the minus strand of JAUELG010313808.1, from coordinate 3,129 downwards.
ACCGGGAAAATCTGTCTCAAAACGGGAAAATTGCCCCTCTCACAAGTGACCCCTGTTAAGCCGCTGAACGTGAAACAAAAGGGATACAATAATTTTCTGAAACTAAATGTCTTTATGGTACATAATAATGTTGTAGCCAGCATCTGGTTTATTTCCCGTTCAAACCATCGAAAATGTAAGCTTATGTACTATTATATTGATAATATTCATCAAAGTCAAGAATAATAACTATGGCCCTTTTAGACAAACATGATTAACCCGTTGAGGACGAATTGATTTCCGTATAACACGCATTCTCCATAGACTCAAGCCCGAAATATTTCGGGACCAGTCCTCAACGGGTTAAAACCCATCACCATTAACATGAAGCAGGTTGTAAATCTAGTGGGTCAAACGGTGTAAAGTGTGGGGCATTACAAACAATATCCCGGTTTCAATTCGGCAAAATAAATCTAGAAAGCATAACGATCCCACGTAAATCCATTTTAGAAACCAAACCTGCACAATAACATTTTAAACTAAAAGTTAAAAGTATACTAACAATCAGAAAGTAAATTTACACACAAATACCGCTCTATAAAAGGCTTGATAAAATACCGAATACTATATAGAGGGTTAGTAAAATACTATAGGTTTTCCAGCTTTTTTGACTTTTTGCAATCGAATTCATTAAAGGGGTAATACAGATTTGGTAAGACTAAACTTTAGTAACCAAACATGACAGTAACATAATAAAGTAATATCTCAACCATGTTCGAAAAGGTATACAAAATTACAAACGACTAAGTAGAAAGTCTGTTGTCATTTATAACGAGCAATTCAAACACAAAGGGCGATTTTCTAATAAGGCATTAGTTTCAATTATTGTCATACAAAAGTATCCATGTAATGATCTATTGAAATAATTATGTAATAGTTGATCATCAACATCTATTTTAAGAACGCTTTTTTTTGAAAAGCTGCAAGCACTTTGTTATTCTTTTAACAAAATCGTGTAATCATTTGGGTTCCAAATAATTGTCAGATCGATTAGATATGATACTATATAAGCCGTTTATTGGTCGATTTCGACAAAATATGGTATATTGTGTAATATATTTGTGGGCACTCTTATTCGCTAGTGTGCAGTACTGTCAGCGTAATGTACGTTCCATTTTGAATGACCACTGATGAAAAGGAATGCTCGTTGTTCAAATTCACCTGGTCATACACGATTACCAACGACTATGTACGAATTCGAATACTACTTTGCTTATTTCAGTCTGAATGTCACAATCGCGAAATTAAGCAGCAAATATAAATGTTATAAACCTCGATTGTAACATTTGTTTTTAAATCTTTAATCATTATTCTCCTCTGCTATCATTCACTTATTATATCATCTCTCATTCATTAAAATTGAACATATTATTTTGATAGTTTAGCTATTACTGAACAATTTTGTTCAATTACTTTAGTTCATTGTGTCATTAAAATCAAAGGTTTAATTTAAATCTGACTCTCAGTCACCTCTAACAAACCTTAATTAATCATTTAAGTTAATCCATAATTTATCAATACATTGTTAAGGGAAGGTGACATCAAGTCAAGAGGTGAAGTTGGTGACCGTCAGCCAAGTGGTTAAGATGAAGGCGGTTTTTAGTCAGTAGGTCTGATGTCATTTGGAATTCTGGTTAGCATTACCCTTGCGTTTTCCAGTTTTACCACCCTGGAACAAAACAAAAACAAAATGTTCTAAGTATGCTTCATGAATAATTAGCGTGCACTTCTAATATGCAGTATATTAAGTACATGTAATCAGATTTTGTAGCAACATTACGGAACATGATAAGCTTGCTTCTAAAAGGCGAAATAACCAGTTGTGAACTTTCGAGGACAAGAGATTTACTTGCCCAAATTTGCACACGTGCCTATGGGAATATAAAACCAGAACTTCGCATTTAGTGACATAGAGTAAGAGATATGTCGTCCAATGCGTATTACGTGATATCTACGAAGCTTTAAACTGTAGAAAATCGTTAACTTAATTTGGATGGAAAATATATTTAGCGCCTTTTAGAGCTGAGCTATTCATATATAGCATTTAACCAAACAGATTAGACCAAATAGTTCTGCAAAATTAGTTGAGATTTATGCATTGTCATTACATAAACATATAGATTTACGAAATAAACAAGAGGGGATTTTGTTTGGGAATGCCTATTGAATTTCTTCGTAAGGACTGCTTAAATACTTATGTGCAGTACTTTGTGAGGCTTGCTTATGATACATTCTGCATATACAGTACGCACATATTGAACATCCTATTAATCAATAGTCATGTTCAACAAGCATTTCATAATTTCAAGCTATACTAAGTGTATTATAATTAAACATATAGTCGTTGTTATCATCATGAATATTATTCTAATCATGAAAATCTGAAACTTTCCATTTTTACTAACTTAACTGCCATTTGTTTTTACTTCCATACTAATAAAGGCAAGACAATAGTCTAATAATTGTGTTTCATCAACACACAATATTAAGAGAACGTGACACAATCCATACAGTATGCCAAAAACCATGTCGTTGTTATTGGATTGAAGGAGGGAACACGATGTGTTAGGGATCTCTAACACCATTAAGGCGAAAAACAATATAATTAATAAGAATGATTTAAAGAGACTAAGCTTTTCATAATTTTCCGATTTTTGTTCTCCGTAAAGTTCTCCTACAACATTTTCATACAGAACCCAACAATTGACATGGTATTTCCATACTAAATTGGCAACTGTATGAAATGAAATTGTATTGAAAGTGATTATTTATATAACATTATATAACACAAAAGTAGTGAAATTTGTACATTTATTGTACTGTCCACGCATTAGCACGAGGTAGTTTATTAATCTAATCAACATGATGGAAAACAGGTTGTCATGACCTAAAGAAAATGAATATCATGGAAATATATTTGTTATAAATTATATTTGTGTGATTAAAATCTGTTTGTGAGGGTTTATATTTATGTCAACAAAAATTTTAAAGGTGAAGACTTGTTTTGGTAGTGCCCCCTTCTAAAAAAATGAAATGGAAGCTCCTATTACCAATCATGTGAAAGATTATGTTTTAACTAATACGTGATGA
>JAUELG010312723.1:0-15119 GCA_031471515.1 Dendraster excentricus | reverse complement strand
CCCCCGCCGTAAAAAAAGATGTGCACGTAGTACATACGTGCTGTGTTTCTCTTTTTCCGAGCAGAAAGAAGAGAGAAGTGAGCAAGGTACAATATAGTACATAATCATGTAAGTAAATATTTGTTTGTTAGTGTGTGAGATAGGCGGGTTGGGACGCTCAAAGTACTGCTGACCCCCCCCCCCCCCTCCCCCAAAAATAATAATAATAGTAATAATATTTTTTGAAAACACATTATTTCCAGTCAACCATCACATTTGGGACAAAATATGCTTATGTTCGGCCCATACAATATAGGATATATTTCAAGGCGGGAATATTGTTTTCGGCAAATGACCTTAGTCCGGATCACTGCCAATATCCTTACATACATTATCTCAGTGGATATTTCCCAGCCCCTCTTGAAACGTTCACATTTGCTTTGCCACTGATATGACTGAAGTCCATGTTTGTAGTATAGATTATATTGTATCAGTTCCCTTGCACGTGATTTTATGTTGAGTGTGATTAGAAAAACCTTATTGTAGACGTGTAAAGCTGCACGCGATCGAATTCCTAATATCATTATAGTAATGGATCAAAGAAAATAAATAATACATGCAAGTATGTACAAAGTCTGCAACCTATTTGTCCACCCTGCCGTCACTGCGGTAGCCCAGAATTGGACTCCGTGAATTTATTTTATCCCCGATAACCGCTGCTAACCACGAGAACCGCTGCTAAACCCGAGAACCGATCATCGGACATCGCGATCCTCGGACATCACGCGGTTCTCGGGTCGTCGGTCTCGGGAATAAAATAAATTGCCGCAGTCCAATGCTAGACTATCACTGCGGGAACACAATCGTGTTGTTCAACATCAGTATCACAACATAGATAAGAGGCATTCAGTATATTCAGTATACAAGTTGATACTGGAACATCAACCATGCAAATACACAAGCGATGTATACCACATACATGTATATCTATTATTTTCTTGAAATAATGAAATCGATGGTAATTGAATAAAAAGGGGTCTTCATTATATTCCATATAGGTGGACACAGTTTATCTCCCATTAGTGATTTCATATATATTTTTGTTTTAAACGGGAAGTTCATTTTTTGTATAGGAGGGCGGGGGGCGCTGCACGAAATAATTTTTCGTGAGATGGTGACTGAGTGTACTATTTGAAAGAGCATACCATTAAATGACAGAGTTAACTTTCTTTATTCCAAATCGGTTCAGAAACGGTTGAAATATCAAAATAAATCTGGGCCCCAGATTTATTCGATGATTCTTCAAACTTTTTTTTTAACTTACACCTTCTATAAAGAAAATAATTGTTGTTTATCTTTCTATTTAATCAATACTTCAACAAAACATCGCGTGCATTATGTATGAACAATGGTTGAAACCGCTTGATTTTTGGAGAACCTCTAAATAATGTATCATTTGACATGTTCGAGTCGGGCTTTGGTATATAATGATAATGATAGTAGATTGAAGCAGGGTGATTGCTTTCTTTACAAGTGGGAGTGTCGTGGTATATCGATGCGGGCCTTCGTCTTTCAATACGAGGTTCGTGGGTTCGATTCTCAACCGCGGCACTTGTGTTCTTCAGCAAGACACTTTATCCACGAGTGTTGCTCTCAACCCAGGGGGTGTATTCTGAAAACGATTTAAAGTCAAAATTAGTTTATCTTCGTCATATCTACGTCACTAATTGTATTTTAGCAAATCGCTATTCCTTAAGCATGGTGCAATATTTTAGTGACGTAGATATGACGTAGATAAAATATTTTTTTTTTAATAAACTTAAAGGGACTAGAGCGTCTAGATTGCCTAATTTCCACAATTATTTTCTCTATACGTAATTTGTCCTCAAGAAAAACAATTTTGCACCCATTTCCCATGAAATCAATTAATTTGGTGGTAATTAGTGATTGTCCCCTGGGAACGCCCCTTTTTAATCGCCAAAACGTGACGTCATCTAAAGAACGGACTAATGAATTAAATACTCTAGATGACGCAAGCCGACTAATTGTCAAATCACGCTGCCGATTCCGGGCGCTAAATGTGGGCGGGGCGTAAACTGGCTGCGAAGATAGATTTGGCGTCAGAAAACTTGTCTAAAATCACTACTGTGTTTAGTTTCACGGATTTTTATTAGTTATTGACAGTTATTGACTATGGATTAAGTGCCAGAGTTAGTCGTATTCTGTCGCTCCTTTAAAATCGTTTTCAGAATACACCCCCTGGTGTAGTTAATGGGTACCTGGCAGCTCGGCTACAGCCAGGGTAATATTATACTGTTCAGTATGATGCGCCTCGGAATAGAATTAATTCAAAATTGATGACCCAATATAAATGCTGGTCTATCATTATTATTATTATGATCCATGACAATGAATAACCGTGACTGATATCCCCCTTCCTTTCTCCTGCACGTCTCCCGCAGGAGAAGAAGGAGATCTACCGGAGGATCCAGGCAATAAGATCGGGCAGGAAACGGGTCCAGGACAGGTGGAAGAAGATACTGGCAGACTTGGGTCAGTCGCACATTTTTTTACCAATGTTGTTTGTTTTTGTTTTGTGTTTGTTTTTTTGTTTGTTGATGTTTTTGTACAGATTTTGGTATTAGCTTATGCAAACATACATCATGGAATTTAATCTAGAAGAAAGTTTAAGACTCTTTTACTGTAACTTTCTTGTTTAATTCACAAAACTTTGTACAACAAGGTATGAGGAAACCGCCAGAATTCAAATTTAATTTTTATTTTTAGGATTTGGACAATGTTACTTAGTCCCTTTAACTATCTGAAGAGGGTTCCCGGGAACAACATTTGCTATAGCTCTTTGTACTGCTCAGTTGTTACAAATATCGGTATAGAAATGCGAAAGTCTGGGTTTCAATTCTTGACTCATAAATCGAATTCTGTTGCGTATTTTGTTCATTGATTGAATTTGTTTCAATTCACCTGTCATTCACCATTCACGCCTTGGATTTAATACCTCCATTGCCCTCTCTCTCGACATAATTCTCGTTACGATGAGATGATAGTAAGTCGAACAGTATTTATGATCTTTTCACTCGAACCCCAACTACTAAACCAGATCCTGATGAATAGCGATTGACTAATTCGTTGGTAATTTATTTCTCATTGTGGCATTCAGGATTTGCATCGGAGGCTGAAAGTCTCGTGTCGGTCAGCGCAGCGACCGGCGTGGCCCTCGCCGAACCGCCGTCCGAACAAGCGATCGACCACCACCGCATGCTCGTCAACGAGAGCGAGCTGTTCGGTGATGCTGAAGTACAGGAGATCAGATATACCATTGTGCTGGTAATAACAAAAATAGTTTGAATATTAATGATTACTTTATTTGCACTGTTATAATTTGTTTTCATCACTGCGAAATGAGAGGTGTATTATGCATCTCCGTCAGTCTGTATTTTAGTATTTATTTGATACAGGTATTCATTTTTCTTCAAATTTGTAATATTTCCCATAGTAATTTCACAAATTAGGAACAGAGGCTTGATGACACGCCCGAAAATCTACATTGCCCCCACCCCATTAGATTGGTTATATGTGTAACTAGCCTGAGTGAGTGTCGCACCTATAAATTATATAAGAATGTTAATACACAAAACGATAGAAACACAGTGTAATTTGAAAGTGGCGTTGCGGAGGCGTTCCATAAAAATAAACAATTAAAAAAAACATTATCTTTATCAATGTTTCTTCCCCATTTCTCTTCCAGGACCGTTTAATAGACCTGGACGTGGCTCAGGATTTTGTCCTGAGAGCGAAAGAACTGTATCCAAAGGAACCCGAAGGCATATAGCCCCAGCTGGGACGTCCGGATGTAGTTTCCGTCGAGTGGGACCGTTGCTTTGAAGTTTCATTGTCGCTGTCCACAATCCTAAGCAGTGAACCCACAATGGGCATATAGTCCTCATAGTCGAGCAAATCATTAGAGATCACAACTCTGGACGATGGACATTCTGGTAGATTGCACCACTGTGGGCCTTTTCATGATCCATGTTCGGGAGAAGACTTCTTTGAACACTCAGCAGCGTCTCTTACTAATTAAAGAAACCTAAGACATGTAGCGTCAGCTTGGACGTCATCACCGTCGACTGACCGTCGCTTTGACGTTTCATGGTCACTGTCCAGATCAACGCCGTCGATGTCCGAATTAGTGCCGTTGTTTGAACATTGCTTGGCAATTTCATAGTCGCTGTTTAGATCTTGATTGTTGAACTTGTCTCGATACTGCGTCGTCATGATAAAGCAAAAACAACCTTTCTAACTAGCTAGATGAATCTGAAGGTTCATTTCTCAAACTCGTCCTGGGTATTGCTATCGACTGACCGTAACGGTTGCCATGGTTGCTTTGACGTTTCATGCATGGTCGATGTTCGAATCAGCCCGGTCGATTTGAACAGTACTTGGCAATTTCCATTGTCGCTGTTCGGATCTTGATTATTGAACTTATCGGGAGATTCATGCGCCATGATGAAGCAATAAGAGCCTTTCTAACTAAATGGATCTGGAGGTTCATAAAATAAACAAATCATGTCTTATTATACATTCCCGTCGACTGACCATCATTTCGTTACATTTGTTGTAGTGCGGATCCTAATTATAGAACTTACAAGAGACAGCGGCCTCATAGATGAGCACTGAAAGATCACATTCGTGTCATTGTGGGGTCTTTTCAATTCATGGTCCACGTTCGGGTCTTAATTATTGAACTAGTACGCGGGGAGGACATTGTCGAACGATCAGCAGTGTCTCTTACTTTGATTATGAACTCCTTTAGTGATTGGGTTTGCCCGGACAATTTTTAGTGTGACGTATGTATGTTAGTGGTACACAGTGAAACGTGGATCATTCAAATTGTTTGCATGCGCCACGAGTAAGACAAACAAGCAGTCTTCCTTTGAAAAATCCACTGAATCAGAGGATTGAGAAGTAATACTCATCAGGAGTCGGAGGACATCCATTCTTTGACCGATCATAACCCTTGGACAGTACCTCTCGTCAGGATGATAGAAACTGTTGTTGAAAGAACAGTCCAACGTACTGGTAATCTAGACAAGGGGGGAGGGTCGAGAGAATATTATCCCAGGTGGTTTCTAGAGCAGGATGTTGACGAACAACCTCCAGATTTTGGACAGTCCTTTTCTTAAATGTATGTCCCTGTTCCTTGCAAATGGAACGCAGAAAAGGCGACGTACGCTGGGTCTTAATATGCCCCTCCACATTTGTAGCGCAAGTGGGAAGCTATATTTGTCAGTTGTTCCTTCTGTAATTATGTATTCAGCCCAGATGCGATGCCTATCTTAAAGTGATTGACAAATATGCCCGAACTTGATACGAAACTGATCGTTGTTTGTGGGTATGTAAAGTGCACCACCACGCAAAGAGCAGCACATGGATACATGTGTTGGTAAAGGTGTTTGATATAAAAATATTTCCAAGCCGTTGCAAAAAGTTGTGTTGTTCATAAACAGTACAATTAATCACAAAAACTCACGGAACCAACATGGCCGATGGTTCCGTAGGCTCCAAACGTTTTCGATGGGTTTCAACATGATGTTGTCTGGAAACAAATGTTTTCTGAAGTTGTTGGTGAAATTGACTGCTTAAAACTATTACATTTCATTTACAAGAATGTTATTTTTGAGTGGTGGTTCCGTTAAATCTTTAACAAGCATTCGCGAAAATATCCATCGACCTCAAACTATATCACCCAAGGAAGTCGACGATTTAACCCGCTGAAACTCATAAACCATTATATCCCCGTGTTCACACACAAAATATTCCATCGCATAGCTTGTCAGCAGCTGATTGTTACTAGTAGCTACAGTATACGATGAAGTTCTTTGGAAATATTGTGTCTGAACGCTAGCTAACGAAACGTCGTATAGGGAATCATGATTAACAGAACGCGGGTTTGAGCAGCGTTTCGTACGTTTTATATGATTTAAGGGATATAAAAGTTGTTATAATAAGACCACCTTTCGCATCACAGTAATATATACCTGTCATGATAAGGAATATTCTTTACCATAGTAATGTAAAAACAAATCGCTATATTCCTGTATATAATGTACATGAAGTGAAATTAAAAAAAAAGTGTTCGTTTTTAATAATAAACACATATTTATGTAAATCATTTGACGAGTATAATGTTTTGCTGTACATACTTAAAGTCTGCTGTCGGTTTTCACACTACTGCAATATTTATTTTCTAAACTATAGAAAGGTGTCCACACCTGACTCATTTCTTTCAATCATCCGTCGTTCACCGGCATGGGTGCTTCACAAAGAGAAAGTTGAACTTGTCTAAACTTGAGTTGGACCTAACAATTATGAAGAAATTTGATCAAATCAAGTTATTTTTGTTATCACGGCCGGAGCCTTGATATAATAATTACTTATTTGTTTTGGAAGTCTCAAAATGTTTTCATTTTTTTCTTTTGAGTATGTTTTACTCAAAGTCTACAAGCATGACAAATGGCTTTTCATAAGTGTTAAGTCCGACTTAGAATCGTTTTAAAACACGCCTGGACTATTGAAGTTATATCATCTCTTATGAGTTGTGGGGGCGATTACGATTTGTATGACCCTCTGCAGATATAGCCGACTCAACCCGATCCGACAGGTTTTCAACTCGGTTTTTGTTCGGATCGGCTCAGTTTGCAGTGCCTCGCGACGCACATTTTGCCAGTCGAGAGACAGTCGGATGCCAATTGTGGTCTATCCATCACGATGCATCGGATCCGACCAACCCGGGGCCAAGTCTAGACTGATTGAAACCAGTCGGATCGGGTCGAGTCGGCTCTGTCTGCAAAGGGCTTAAAGGGGTAGGTTAGTTTTGATAGAGAGGGAGCTGCACATTACCATTTTTTGTGAGGTAATGAAAAAGTGATTGTTGAATTTGAGAGACTATGCAATTTTAATGGCAGAATAAACTTGATTTGGTCAAAATTGACCCCTAAACAGCTGAAATATCAATAAATAAATATGATCTTATAATTATTTGGGGCCCAAATAGTTAGATGATTTTTCCAAAAATCAAACAAATACTTTTGTTTTAATTTTCAAAAGCGTGTTTTAAATAGTTATTGATGATCTCTCTATGTAAACATTATTTCAATCAAAAATAAATGCGTAATTTTGTATGGAAAATGGTAGAAACCAATACCTTTTTAGAATAAGCCCTCTTGTGTTTACATGGCTCCCTTTTAAGGATAACGTGCTTTTTACTTGATCGTTTGTAATTTTGTATACATTTCGAGCAGGGTGGAGTTATTACTATTAGTTTATCATGTTGCTGTCCAGGGCCCCGTTGCAGGAAGAGCAAAAATCGATCGTAAGTTACGATTGATCGTAAGTCAGATCACGTGTTCTAGATGCGCAAATCTTATTGGTTGAAACGCATACATTTTCTGACTTAAGATCAATCGTAACTTACAATCGATCGTATCTCTTCGTGCAACGGGGCCCAGGTTTGGTTACTAAAATTCAGCCTTACCAAAACAAAACTACCCCTTTAAGTCGAAGGCACGATTTACACAACGTATGAATAACTTAGAAGAAGATACGTTATTGGGGACGTAATACGTTATTGGGTTACTGCAGTTCATTATAATTTTCTTTTATTGGAAGTATTCATCATTCATTCAGCAGCGTATTAAACAATAGTCTTTTTGAAGATACTTATTCATGCAAACGCACCAGCAAACCGACTGACAAACGTCCTGTCAAACACAGCTCCGTACACAAGCTTCGTATACGATAACTAACTGGTTATGTGTTATAATGCTGATATCGAACACTCTTCAATGATAACCAAATTTAATAAAATTATACATACAAACTGGCGAGTATTCGTTTCGTCGCAAATATTATGTTCCTTTTACATGAGTTATCCTTCTTTTAGACACGTAAAGCATTATTTTGAAAATGATTTATTTCAACTTTACAAGTTATAAGTTTTTCCTTACAAATAAATATTCTTAATCAAGATTAAAGGGACTTAGTAACATTGCCCGAATCCTCAAAACTTACTTGTGCTTCTCTCATACATTATACTATTCAATATGGGACAGGTTCCGGTTTTTCAGACTTCAATTTCGTTCCAATTATATTTACAATTGAAGTGTTCGTATATGAATTAACCTACGGAATAATTTTATTTCATAGTCAAAGTAGGTATGAATTAGTGAATTAGTGAATTTTGTTTGAACCATGAGGTCACACACTCTCTCTCTTTCTCTCTCTGGTATAACGACGGGGAAGCTTAATAATTCACAGATTAAGATGATACAGTAAACACATACTGCCTCTGGGGAAATTCCACCTCTTACGACCTTACTGATTTGATGGTATTCTAAGACATCAAATTATATTTTGCACTCTAGATATTATATTGGTCTAATATACATTGTACATAAAATAGATACGAACGACACTCGTTCTTGAAACTGTGAAACGATTTAAACGATGCACCACATCAGTAAGTAAGTATGAACAACAAACTTTATACTGTATGATAGCATTCTAGACAACAGTCTGTGTTACGTATTCTCGGTGTCGGGTTTATTATAATTGTCCTGGTCCAGGTACCAAAGACCCTCTTTTCTGAAACGGTCTATCTTGACGTCGTGACCGATGATCCAGTTGTTGTGCACCATCACCTGTTCGACGTCCCGGTTCTGCTTGCGCCACTTCGGGTTGAAGTACTGGCGCCCGCTGGGGAACAGTCGGGAGTCCAGCACACCCCTCTGCAGGTCCGGGAATTTGTTCCCCAGTAGGAGCTGATTGAGGATTTGCTGGTCCGGGAAGGAAGGGTGCACCCCTAGGAGACGCACCCACTCCCGCACGAAGGCGATGGTTCGAGAGGTCGATCGGTAAAATGTGAACCCTGCGCAGTACATGAGGGGGTCGTGGTTGTCCTCCTGCAGCCAAATGTCATTGTTGAGTGTGGAGGGAGCGCTTATCCTGTTGCCATCGTTTTCGCCGTGCTCGTCGCCGTCGTCGTTGCTGTCGTTAGCGCGCGCGAAGAACGAGAACGGATTCTTGAGCCATACTATGTCGACGTCTGAGAACAGGACGTCGTGTCCGCTTTCGAGAAGCTGCAGGATGTATCCCGGACGCTTGTTGACCAGGGCCTTGTACTCGGGCGAGTTGAATCGCAGCCCTTCGATGGGCGACTCGCCGATCCCGGTCATGATGAGGTTGAGCTCGACGTCCGTGCGGTTGTCGAGGTAATCGTACGCTTCGCGATCCTCTGCTACCACCGTCACACCTGACCTGATGCCGCAGCGCTTCACGCTCTCTAACCAGTTGTCGGTGAAATCTAGGAACGCCTTGTTGGTGGACACCAGGATGACGGGACCCGTGCCGTTGACTCCCTTGACATCTGTTCGTAAGGAGGAGGAGGGGGCCGCGGGGGCACTCTTACGACGAGATTTTCGGCGCGTTCTCGATTTCTTTTCCTTGTCCCTTCTCGCCCGTTCGCTTCGGGAATCCCTTACTTCCTTCGATGTGACGCTCACCGTAGAATTATTTTCTGAAGGCTTTCCGATGATAGTATATTCTGTAAAGGTGTCGTTCTTCGTAGCGTCATTAAGAAGCCGATCTTCCAACATATTTGCGTTTCTTTCAATATTTATGATGGTATCTATATCATGAGTTTGCTTTTCTCCTTCTTTTCTTTTTCTTTTCGCATGTTTTTTCGTAGATTTGCGTCTCGAAGGTGAAGTATTCTCTGATGTGTCTTTAAGTGTTAACGACATTTCCGATTCGTCTAACTTATTTGAGATCAAAGCCGATTTGCCCGATGCTGGGGCACTTGTGTGATTACTCCTTGTATTACTAGTTGCCGTATGCTGTTGGTTTAGATCTGGTAGGTTCGTGGTGAGTCGTCTTGTCAGTTGGCCGTCGTTTTCGTGTGATGACCCTTTCATTTGGTCACTTCCAACCTCCATTTGTTTTATTACAACCGTATCTTTTTCTGGAGTAACGCCGAATTTACTTTCATTTGAATCGTTACTTTCAATGATAGGATTTTGTTGCTGTTCTGTAGCTTGAAGTTCTATGGCAGCAACTTGTAGAGGGGTGTCCCTTACTAACGCCTCTTTCTGCCTCTCTTTCTTCTGCGAAGACTTCGACCGTTCTCTTGTCTGAATCTGAATGATGGCGTCATCATGGACGACGTCGCTCTGCTCATTCGACGCAAATATGGGTTGTGTAGATCTATAGATTAAAGTCGATGGTGGAAACTTCATACTTCGAGTCGTATCCTGGTCAGATTCCATCCTCAAGAGCTCTTTCAAGTGATCCTTCGACGACATGCGGTCTTCGACGCGAAGCTCATCGAGCGGGGAGGGCGTCGATGGCGTGGTCGACATCAAGAGGAACTGCTTCCAAGATGGAGGGTAGGTGACGTAAGAGTTGACAGACTTGGGCATCAGGCGATCCCTCTTCAGTGTGTGCGACAGTCTGTGCTGCACAAAATCTGGTAGGATAAAACGGACAAGAGGTAGATTTCATCAGTGTCAGAATGGCGTAGCGTGGTCGGACCATCGATATACACACTGGATATCACCCTGCAAACAAATTGTCATATTAACAATTCGCAAAAAGTAATATCATTGCAGTTTATTTATTGCATCTAATCTAGTGAAAATCTAATACCAAATGCACTGTTTCACACCGCATGTGCCATTTAAACAATAAAATTTGGTAGAATATCAAACAGCATATTGTTTAATAAACCATAACCTTTGCAGTAAGTAAATGCACACGCATGAAATGGCTTGTAACTTTTAAATTGGGCCATTTTGCCTTTAATCCGTGTTAATTGAGCCATACATTGAATATCTCTAAGTTTCATACAGAATGTATTTTGGAAATAGGACATCTTGAAACAGTTATTGGTTATGAAATTATGAGTAATTGATTAGGGGATATATAGTTGATTTTTGTGTTCGGTTTATTAAGGTTCCACTTTTGTTCAACCAATGGCTGCAACTTTTATATAAAAGAAATGAATTTCGAAATAGCGGGTAAATATTGACCAATTGTCTTACCGTTCCTGTAGTACAAGAATGACGTCATGGCGACGGACACGAATAGAGACACGAGAAGGGAGGACCATCTTCGTACGATTCGACTCATGCTATAAATGATAGAAATGAAACATGGGCAACGCAGTATAAGAATGTGATGTGACGCTGGTGGTGGTGGTGGTGGTGGTGATGATGATGTACAGTGTCATGGGGGTGCGTGCCTCCCACAAATAAAGTGATGAAAGGGTCAATCATTAATCTAAGGAAATTAGTAATTATTGTCCAAATCCTCAAAAAATTGAATTGGAAAACTAGCAGTTTTCCCATACCTTGTATAAACAAAAACAACATGAGACCAGTTTCGGTTTTTCAAACTTCCTTTTCGTTTCAAAGATCGATTGAAGTTTTCAGGGTTCTAAAACTCCGGTAGAGTTTTAGAACCCGTGTACAAAGTGAGTGCTATGAGTTAGTGCATATCATTTTTCATGTGTGCTTTTAACTCAGCCGTATCACATCCATTTGATTTAATTTGAAATTTTCACACAATTTTCACACACTTATCACGCACATTATACCAACCTTCAACCATCACTTTGTGTACATGTCATCAAAGTAAGTAGATCATTTTAACCAAATTAGGAAACTCATGAACTAATAGTATGCCCTTCAACAACTGGTTTTTGCTTATTGACAAAAATATTTTGGATGGGCATATCTCAGCCAGTACGTAATTATATTTGTGTTATTTGGACAGTATATGTTCTTTCTGAAAATAAAAAGCTCATATTTTAAAAATCTAAACAAAATGTTTATGACACCATTTATGACATCACACTTCACCACTCTAAAATCTGGAATTACATGCACCACAAAATGTGGACAATATTTATTGTCATGACTTAAAGCTTCCCAATCTTACTTAAAGGGATAGTTGAGTTACTTAAGTGTTAGTATAGAGGACGCTGGACATAAACATGGTGAGAAAATGAAAAACTGAGTGCCGAAGTTTAAAGAGCATACCATTTGAATGGCAGAATACGTTTTTGTTATTATTAAAATCGGTTCAGAAACGGCTAAAATATCAAGAGATACTGAAAATCGATTGTATTGAATATGGGACCAGATTTATTCGATAACAAAAAATCCTTACACCTTTCTCAAAATTGTCAAAAGAGGTTTTTGAATAGTTGTTGATGATCTCTTTATTTAATCATTAGCGAGATTCACCTATTGGGTTTCAATGGCTCTTTTTAAACATCACCAAGCATGGCGGAATTGTAACTATTAGTGTATTATGTTGTGTGGGTTTAGGTTATTAAAGCTCAGCTTCACCAAACTGTTACTACTATACGGTATACCCCGTTAACATCCATTCATCTGTATAATATGAATATACAATGTATTATGACCTCTGTTATACCGTGCGTGTTACATTTTTACATCAATCTCCCTTTTTGGAAACTAATAAAGAACATGTAGAATGCATTCATTCAATGGATAGTTTAGTGGAATAAAAGGATGGAAACTCAATAATACTTACATTATTCTAATGGCAAGAAGTGATGTGATGTGACATTCGTATCTCACTTGATTAATCTGTAACCGAAACACAAACTACTGCTATTATAACAATAATGCTTTTATATAACGCTTTTCCATAATGGTTGTTCAAAAGCGATGTTCAAGTTAAGGTAATTGAAAGAGGCGAGTTTTTAAATGTTTAAACAATTGACTGAAGCCTGGTTGGGGAGGGTCAGAGGTAGTTAATTCCCAAGTTTGGGTGCTGAAGAAGCAAAGGTTTTATCTCCAAAAGTGGGAAGCATCGAGAGATGACAATCATAATCTTTATTTTTCAATTTTCTCGAAAAAATAATCGTTCTTGTAGGATTTCTTCAAATTATAAATATATATCAGAAAATGATTTATAGAATTCGATCAAACGTTCAGTGTCTTTTGGTCGTTAAAATTGGATAACTATCATAGTTTTTGTATTATTTGATATGCTATTATCCAACTTGCAGTCATTAACATGATAATAACGCTCTAGAATATTACAAATAAAAAAGTAGAAAACTTACCTTATACCGTCGTAAATGTTCGTGAATCAGCTATAGGTAACGGCATTTCTGCAACAAGTTTTACTTAAATTCTCCAGGTAATGTTACAAATGAATGTGAACTCTCACTCTCTTTCTCATCTTTACGGGCAGTATCTTATCACAAGCTGGGTCGATTGATGAATGACTATTAGCTATAGTTACGCATCCCTTTTGCTTTCTTCCAACAACAACATGCACAACTTTCTCCTTGGCTTAATTCTTCGATATGTTTTATTTGTGACGTCACAACTGACAAAAAGCTTAATTGTTTTTCTACTCGATATCTAAAGACGGTACCACGACCCTCTTAAGTACTTATGACAACATGATTCCGGTTTCTTCTCCTTTTCTCTTTCTCATAATATACCCAACTCTCTCACGATTACTTAATTCACGGAGTTGTGTAAACTTAATTCCTGGTCGGGGCGGCTGCGGTGATCTAGAGGTACAGGGGTGATACTGGTCCTAGGGTGGGGGCTAAGACATAACATTTTGCTCCGGCATCGGCGACTCTTCCTTAGGAGTGTTTATTGCCACGTTATTCTTTCAGAATAAAAGGTTCAGAGTTTTATCGAATGGTTGAAGTCTGGTTTTTGGTTTGTGTTCAAAATGTATTAAGGGAAAACCTACAGGCGGAGCATCTGTCGCCGGAGCATAGGCATGCAACAACGAAACCCTGAGCAGGTATTGAATTAAATACTTATAGATTAATTAAACATTTACTTAGCATTTTCTAGGCTAATAAATCATATAGAAATTGTCGTTTATGCTTTCTCCTCAGTAAATACAAACCATAGGCATTATCACATAAATTATTTCAATATAAGACTTTCATTTGATGAATAGATCAATCTCAATTTCCCCAAAATAATTTGAATGCAATAGCAAAACATAAGGTGTAAATCAACACCAAACAAAACAAACTAACATCAAGTAGTGCCCCACCCCCTTTTCACCGCCCCTGAAATTTTGGATGCCCCCCCCCCCCCATCAATCCGACCATGCTACACCCCTGGCTCCACCGCTGGTGTGTATTACATAAGGCTTTTCGGGTCACCCATATACATAGACCCACAGACCCATCACCCATTAACCGCGGCATGCTTCTGCTGCTAGCCCGTTGTCCCTAGAAACCAAAAGGGGGATACCTCCTCGATCGCCACAACCGGCTTCATGTCATCACACCACAGTCAGACCTTTCTCTAGCTGCCCGGCAACCTGCCTATAGTTACCACGAGCAGGGATCTCTTTTATAGAAATGTTTTAATATGGAACCTGGCTATAGGGATCACCTGTCTACCATGGCCACTTTTCTGCCAACTCCAATTATCATGCAACTTAATTTGTTTGAACTGTGTTTTGGATAATAAAAACAATGATAACACACAAGCACACCGTTGTTTATTTACAAATTACCAACCGAACCGTATAATGAGCGCACGACTTATGAATCTATTCTTGTCTCAATAAATCATGCGAGATCAAACATAAAGTCAAACACACAATTATGACTACGTTACTGTACACATCCTTAGACCGACGTTTTGGCTAAGATATGCCCATCCGAATGAATGTTACTTCAATGGGCAATCAATGGGCAATCAGTGCACTGGTTCTTTAATTTACGAATCAGTGCATTTTAATACTGATTGCCCATTTACAAAAAAATCGTTCCGGTGGGTATATCTCAGCCAATATGTAACATATTCATTAGATTTTAGGTATTTAGACATTAGTTGTTATGTTTTTTTCTGAAAATGAAGTTGAAATTTGAAAATTCTAAAAAAACAAATGATAACATCATCTATGACATCACACTTCTGTACTCTATTTGGATGGATTTCATAATCGAAACAAGACGGATGAGTAAAGGTATTAAAGGGGACCACCGGGCAAATAACAACACATTATTATATGTTTTGGTACTGTTTTGTGATATCAAATAGACA
>JAUELG010311661.1:1504-15125 GCA_031471515.1 Dendraster excentricus | reverse complement strand
TAAGTGTCGAGGTGGAAATTCCAGGCGTTGATTCTATAGCATTTTCTTCACAGCTGGCAAAGGCTCCTTTTCGGCATTTCCGGTTTCTACCGCACATGTTAAGCAATTTGCGATAATTTATCTTCATGGTCAATCGTGGTGGTCCTTGAGATTCCCTTGACGTTAATTTACCCTCCTTCTAATGACGTTACATGATTTTACAGATCGTAGCCTGCGATGTTTCAACGAAATAGTGGACATTGCTTGTTGACACCCCTTCCTGGTAGAGCACCCTCATCGCTTGACATGTAGCAAATGACGTTAGATGGAGTTTGTCCTAGAGGACCTCTGTGCCAATTTTGGTTGAACATTTTACAACCAACTCTGAGAAATGACCTATAATAATGAAATATTGGACATACGGTATGGAGAGGCAAATGGGCCAACACTACAGGAGGTGTCTTTTAAAACTTAAAACAAGAGCCTAGCTTAAAGGGGTAGTTTAGTATTTGAAAGGCTGAACTTAAGTAACCAAACCTGGACAATAACATTATAAACTAATAGTAATAACTCCACCATGCTCGAAAAGTATACACAAGAGGGCGCTGCTAAAAGGACATCAGTTTCGTCCATTTTCCATATAAAATAATGCATGTGATGTTTGATTAAAATAATGATTAAATAGAAAAATCCTCATCATATAGTTATAAAACTTTTGAAAAAGTGCAATATTATTTTTAATTGAAAAAAAAAAAAAACATTTAATTATTTGGGCCCTAAGTAGTTGTAAGATCAAGTACATTTATTGATATTTCAGCCGTTTATGTGTCGATTTCGACAAAATATATTGTATTCTGCCATTAAAATTGCATATTCTCTTGAATTCGACACTCAGTTTTTTATTACCTCACAAAAAATGTGATGTGCAGCGCCCTCTCTACCAAAACTAAACTACCCCTTTAATGAATGCAAATTCAAGCAGCCATTTAGTCTACATAGTTTTCTTTGGACGTAGTTTTGATACATCATAAAATCATTACGTTTAGTATAAAATGGTTCATTAGCGCACAAACAGGGAAAAGAAATGAAGTTGGATCTTAAAAAAAAGTTCAGTGCATAATACTTAACAAAAGGAGACGTTGTTTGGAGAACGCACACCCCTTGTCTATGCCACCTAACATGTGCAGCGCAAGTCGCACCACGCTTAATGATTAATTAGAATGATGAAGCTCACTTTGTATCAATATAAACGTAAATTTGAATGGTACAATCAGTAACACCAACATGAACATTTGTACTTTTCATTTTTGCTGTTCGTTCATTAGAGTTAGGAGCACTGTAAGACTGGAATTTATATGTTATTGTATTTTGGGGACTAGATATCATAATTATAATGAGTTTGATATACATTATTTTTGAAAAAAAAAATACATGTAATGCTTTGGAATTATGACTATACACTTTTCATCTCACAGGTCCCTGGATACGAGCATATGTGAATAATGTTTTAATCAGACTGTACCAAAACTGTGCAAAATGCGTGTGCAGTTAATTTATACACATAAGGGGTGATGCTCGACTGCATATTGTCATCAAATGACTACCAAATAATAAAAATGTGTAAGATAATATAATGTACATGACAAGGCTCCTAACCGCGCGATTTGTGGGCGCGAATTGCCATTTATAACATGTATATATGCATAGAGCGACAGCACATAACCAACATGGAAACAAATGTGTTGCAGTATAGTAATACATGAAAATTAACAGATATACGAGGAGCGTTCAAAAAGTTTATATCCCGACCTTGAAGGAGTTGCAACATACATTAATATATGCACGCGTTCATGTATCCATCTATAGCCACGCATCTATCGTAATTCCTCCCTAGAGGCACCAGGACCTCTTTTAAAAGGTCTCTCAAAGATATCTTAGGAACCTATTTGCTGGCATCTCCGACTCATTACCCTCCTGAAAAGCACAACCTGGCTACTCATTTTTCGTCTGTGGAAAGATATCTATATAACAACGTCATATGTCATATTTCAATAAATAACAACTCTATCCGGC
Source organism: Dendraster excentricus (assembly GCA_031471515.1). NCBI lineage: Eukaryota > Metazoa > Echinodermata > Echinoidea > Clypeasteroida > Dendrasteridae > Dendraster > Dendraster excentricus. Next base: position 13,073 of record JAUELG010311661.1, on the reverse strand, counting down.
AGACAATGGTTGTTGAAAGGTTATTTAACGCATATGAGCAGATGACAGCAAGGCTAACAACAGAATATAAGTGATTTGGCTTACACCACTGACCATGTGAAGGATGCAACACTGTATACACAACATTCGGTAACACAACCTGCTGCTCCTTCAAGGTCGGGTTACGAAGTTATTGAACGCCCCTCATACACACAAATATGAGATTGCCAAGTCGCATTGTACAGGCGAGCGTTTATTGATTTATTGAGTGATTACTTGCTTGATTAATTGATCATTATGCAACAAAATCATGCACATCAAACACTATTACAATAATCATACAAATACAAACAAAAATATGAACTAGCTTTTCATTATACACGAGAACCATTAATTTATTGCCTCGAATTGGCAATATCGGTAAAAACCAATAGCGGTATAGCCCAGTTTAGAAAGTAAGAAGAAGATAGTTAATAAACATTTTACATTCATCGCATTAGGTACACACAACTCATCGATTTCAATTATGTGAACTTGATAAGAAAATCACTAGTCTGAACATAATATGTAGCATTTCTGGCTATCTAGAATAAGCACAAAATAAAACGTATACACAATTTTCACGTACTTTTATCAAACCTTAAATGGGAAGTAAACATTAAGATATATTGCAATGCAAAACGTTATTTGTAGTTTTTTTCGAATGTTCATACTATAATCCCTTTTACCAACAATCGTAATAAAGAGGGGTTGATTTCTTTTGCTATAAAATCAGTACAACAAGGAAACAGGTTATGAAGAAGTTTAGATCGCGTGTAAATTGTAAATCATTCCAATCCATATACAGTAATTGCATCGTAAACGCATCGTAAAAGAGGAATGTTAAGATTGTATATGTAGAATATATATGTAAACATGCTATTTTTAAAACCATCCACATGAATCAACATAAACACCTACTTGTATGTATACAAAATACAATTAAAAGTTTATAACATTTCAAACATATTTGTTGAACCTTAAGCTGCACCATATACGACACCAGGTAATAGCTATAACTTCAACATGGTCGAACAGTATACACAATTACAAACAAAAGTAAAATCCCTGATATTATTTAAAAGGAGCCGTTACAACTTATTCATTTTAGCCCTTTTAACACAAAAATTGTGCTTTTAATATATATAATGCTTTAATACAGTTATCATTCACGACTAGAAAAAACCCTATTCAGATTGTTTCAAATTAGTCTTCGAGCATTTCTTGTTTAATTTGTCTAAAAACTATAGTTACCGCCTGGCGATTGCCGGTGAAAACCATTTTGAACATAAAGATACTTGGATATTTCAACCGTTTCTGAACCGATTTTGATCAAAATCTTTCAAATTTTTAATCAGTTTCCCATTATCTTACCAAGAAAAAATGGCCATGTAGCCTTACCAAGTATTACAGTCAAACCTGCTTATGCGACCACTTGTCTATAGCGACCACCTGCTCAAAACGACCGCTCTCTGGTCCCCCCGTGGAAAATTATGTGTTAAGCGACCTGCGTAATGCCACCACCTGCCTAACGCGACCAGCGACCACCCCGTTTGGGTCCCGACGCACGTATAAATCTGTGTATAGCGACCAAAAAATTATCGCCTGAGCGATCAATGCATTAATTTGGTCGTCTATGGTCGCTCACAGCTGCAATTCTGATCATGCCAATTTTTAAACAAACGACTATCTCCATGATTACCGACATAAGTATTTTAGACTCATATTTTATATTTATTTATTAAAAATATTATTCGTGCCCTTTACTTCAATACCATATGCTGATACAGAAATGCGTTGAACAGAGGCACTTCACTCTACATCACTATCAACTTTTTCAATGATATTTAACAAATATATTAAAATTTTCCCTGTGTTTCTCACTCTTTTTAATGATAATCCATTGTTTCGACCAAACAATGAATATTGTCTTCAGAATTCTGTTGAAACCTGAACACCTTCGCAAGTGCAGCTGATTCGGTCAAGTTTCATGATAAGCATATTATGATACATTTTACAAGTCATATTTCAAAAGGATAATAACACATTTAATATCATTTGAGATATAATGTCATATATAATTTAATTTTCGCTCTGGTTATGTATGCAACAAAATAAAATGGATATACACGTGTACGGTTGCCAGTTACATGTAATTACGCATGTGTATAGGCACAATAAATGAGACTAGAAATTCAAAATGGCCGCCAATTACCTGTCTAATGCGACCACCTGTCCATAGCGACCGCTTTTCGCCGGTCCCTTGAGTGTTCGCTATAGACAGGTTTGACTGTATATACCATTCACACATTATTTAATTATAACACATTATAACACATAAATTATGTTCATGTTGTGTAATTTTTGTCACTCTTGCGCTAACGAAGATCCTGCTAGGATTGAAAGCTAGGCTTTATACGACTCTCATTTACGTCACTGACGATTTTTAGTAGACAAGCAGTTTTCAGCAGTATTTTCCGTAATTATAACACATTGCTAGTTTTGAATGATAGTATAAAAGTTTAAGGTACTAGAATAACGTTTGACCAAAAAAGAACTAGCCCTTCTAGATAAGGCATTTTCTTATGCACCAAGAGGAGTTTAAATCTAGTCTACGCAGAAGCCAAATTAGATGTAATCTATTCGGCCCGGCCCTTTCTCACTGTAAACGCACGCAGTGCCAAATGCGGGGCCAAATGCGCGGCCAGGTTTGTTGTTGTTTTATAATTTGATGGCAATCAGTCGAAAGGGACTATTGTTGCCAATTTTTTTACTATATTTTGTTTTACAAAATAACGGTGCAAACATAAACAGGGCCTCTGCACTGTGGCACCGACGCGCCACCAAATAATCGTTTGTTTACATGCAGAGCGCCACTACAACAACAAATAGGAAACGTTACAATTTGGGCCGCGGCCGAGCCCTCCACTGTAAACGCACACATTTGCTGGGCCGAGTACCGCAATTTAGGCCCGGCCCTGCACTGTAAACAGGGTCTTTGTTCAAATTCTTCTACATGTTTTAAGCCTGTGTTATGGTGTATACCTTTGTCAGAAGTGATTTGACCAGTTAGACCTTCATACAATGTCTGATAGTGATTAGTATTCCATTTTACATATTATGTCTGACCTATGCAACAGCATTGTATGTTGTAAACATTCTGTTTATGGGTATCACACCTAACACAGTGCCGCAGCAGCACACGAAACGTCGTGTTCTTTTTCGATTCCTCGTTGACCTTACATTATGCGAATCCAAAGAGTTTTTCCGATACTATATCCACAATGAGTAATATATTTTACACTATTCTGCATATTGTATCAGACAAAATGGTTCAAATACAAATATGATATTGTACATCAAATTAGCGATAAAATAACCCTCTCCAATATTGACATAGCATCTATATGAAAGGTTTCATGAATTATTTATCACAATCATTAACATAAGCAAGGTATGTGTTTAAAAACAGCACAAAACGGATCATCCACACAACCATACAACTGTTAATAATCATTACCTAATAAGGCATATTTGTATTACAAATTGCCCCTATTCTATATTCATCTTAAGATAATTAATAAATGAGAGAATAGGTGAACGTGTTATTTTTGTTATCCACTATATGTAACACAATTCCATGGCAAGGGTTTATAAGTCGTCACCACAGTCTGTACCCTTATGACAGCATGAACATTGTATAAACAACTTTTAAGCTTTTACTCAATAGTCCAAAGATCATCTAAACCTGGTTTCATTCAAGGACAGTTGGTCATGCAGTCCTTAACAAGTAATTTCAGTAGGTAAATATGGTTACATTTACAGGCGACACATAAAACGGACCTGATTTATTGAAAATGTGTATTTCCGGAGTTTGTTCACAACAATGATATCATTATTTACTTACCCCGCATCTCTGTAACTTATATTTTGCATTTAGATGACTGATATTATTCTAAAATTTATAAATGATAATGTCCACTTTATGAAAACTACTTTACTCTAAAATCGTCTAGTCTTTTTAAAGTAGCAAATGTAATGATGCATTTGGAATAAGTATTAAAAGGATAGAGGAGCTTCGGTAGAGAGTGTACAGTTTTAGTCAAACTGAATTTCATTGATCAAAACCTGCACCAGTACATTGAAAATAAATAATTTTCCACAATAACTCCACCATGCTTTATTACAAACGACTTTGAAAAATCATAAAAGTAATATATACTGAGCATGTTATATATTGTTAATCAGATAAATAGTTATCAATCCAAAAGTCTCTTAAGAAATTTTATAAAATTGATCCAATTATTGTAGAACCCTTCTTGTATTATAAATTCTTATGTTTATTGATGTATGAGACATTTTCGAACATATTTGTATCTAATAAATTTAATATTGCCATTGAAATAGTATGCTTTTTCAAATTTGACACTAAGTTTTTCATTTTCACACCAATATTTATTTTGTGTAGCTTCTCTCTACCAAAAGTGAATTATCCTTTTAAATCTGAATCTGACGCTAAGTCAAAGTGATATATTTCAAAATGCAATATCTATGTCAATGTGAATTTTACAGTATTCAAGAGTGTACAGCATACATGCCGAATTGGTCTATAGCTGCATCGTCATGTCTTGTGGGATCGGCGGACGACTCATCTGGATGGTTTAGTCGTGCCAGACGATTCTGTCGTGCTTTTTCTTCTTCTGTTGACATAAAATAAATAAAATATTATTGTCGTCTCCATGCTCCATTATTTCACCCACTGTAAAAGGCTGACTCTACACCACAATTTTAAAACAATAACCATCTTGGACACATTAACGGGAACCAGTGTAACGATTTTACTTTTAAGAAAAACAATACTTATAAGTTATAACGTAGATTTTTTTTTAATTAGATAATTATCACTAAAAATACGGTGATTCATTATAATTGACTGACACGGCACAAAGATGCGCCTTTTCATATAGGGCTGATGTGATGACAAATGCGACGGCTTAACCCTGAAGGGGCAGAGCTATATCAGGTAATTACGGCGGGTGGGGGAAGACGGGCAATTGGGGCCACGATTTGCACGCATCTCAAGTGAAGTGTGTAGTATACTAAGGTTATTTAAATTTTAGAAAAATTATTGATTTGCACATTTATGGTAATTTATGCAAACAAGGACATTAAATTCATAGTTCTATCCACAAATAATTTATTCTGCACAGTTAATCATCGATTCTCCTTTAATATATTATTCAATCACATTGAATAATTGCACAACAAACGCATTCGGAAGTTTTGTTATGTAACCTAATTTTACCTTTTTCAGAAGTTTGCTTTACTTCACCACGCCCACTAGGTGTTTTGGGAAATTGTTGACTACACTCTTTTCCTGTTTTCAAGCCTGAACGAAAAAAAAATATGAGTATCATGATATGGTTGCAGCCTACAACTTAAGATAAATCAGTGCGATCAATTAAAAATCCATTCATATGAGTGAAGCTTGAGCGAGCAAACGACCAGCACTTCGGAGCTGTTCATGTCCAGGGGACGGGCCGGGGGATTGAAAAATTACCGCACAAATGTCACATAAATTAATAATGTGTACTCAAAGGCAAATTGAGTTTCCCCCAACGCCTCGGTTTGACTACGCCACGCCAACGAGCACTCGTTTTGTTACATAAATTGCATGAGACTAGTCACACTGCCTAAGCTGAAGTAAAGGCGGCTTGCCATGCTCTTTCCCCATTAATCAATCGAGTACAAAGGGCCGATAGAGTGGCTTACCAATGAACATAACTCGGATCTGTCTTTAAAGGGAGAGTTGAGTATTGGTAACGACTAACTTTAGTCTGTAACCAAAACGTGCACCAGTACAGAACAAATTAATAGTTATAACTTCACCATGCTCGAAAAGTATAAACAACTTTAAAACACCCAGTACAACTCATGTTATCATTCAAAAATAACCAATAACGCAAGAGGGCGCTGCTTTTAAAGGAATTATTGGTTTAAGCCTTTGTTCATACAAAATTGTACATTAAATGTTTTGATTCAATATAAATATCACCAACGACTTTTTAAAAACCCATTTAAATTGTTTTCACAGCAATTTACGGCACTTTTTTAATTTTTCATTTTTTTGGTTTAAATATCGCAAAGTGATGGCCGGTGACTAACCCTTTTAAACAAACTATATTTATGAATATTTCAGCCGTTTCTGAACGGATTATGATCAAATAAAGTTTAGTTTGTCATTAAAATCGTATGTTCTTTCGAATTTTACACTCAGTTTGTCATTATCTCACACACAATTTAGGGGGGGGGGCACTCCGGGATTTACCGATACTCAGCCCTAACTTTAATCATACGGCCCACATGGTCTATTGGTTTATAAAGCATGTGTTCTATGCAGAAGGCTCCATTAGGAGGATTTAAGACATTGCTTATTAAGCTACGCCGAGTATAATTCTTCTTTCTTAATATTTATGATTCAAAACAGGTAAACAAGAAAATTCTACCTTGCTTCTACCCAGAAATGGGGGATTTTCAATATGGACAAAAATAATGGTCGTTATTTCGAACACGCAAATTTCCTATACCTTGAGGGTTCGATAATCCGAAATCAAAATAAGGTTTGTTTATCCGAACAATTGTTGCGTTATTCTAAAGGTTCGCGCACATGCAAACGCACACAGACACACACCCACATCCATTTTGGTTACTACTCGTTATTCCGAAGGTTCGTTATTCCGAATGTTCTTTATTCCGAAGGTTCGCTATTCCGAAAACAAAATCAGGTACGGTATTCCGAAGGTTCGTTATATCGAAGGTTATTTATTCCGAAGGTTCGTTATTCCGATTGTTCTTTATTCCGAAGGCTCTCCGTTCCGAAAACGAAATCGGGTTCGTTAAACCAAAACCACCCCCCAACACACACACAAACACACACACACACACTCGCAACGACACATTTTGGTTACAACTCGTTATTTCGAAGGTTCAGTTATTCGAAAACGAAATTAGGAAAATACAATAGAGTTTTTGATCGAGTTGTATAGGTGTGTCTGCGTGTGTGCGTGAGCTTGTGCGCGCGCGTTTGTGTATACGTGTGTGTTTGTGTGTGCGCGTGTTTGTGTGTGTGTGTGTGTGTGTGTGTGCGTGTGGGCGTGCGTGTTTGTGTGTGTGTGTGTGTGTTTGCATGTGTGTGTAAATGCATGCGTGTGTGTGGGGGTATTTTCGGATTAATAACAAATCATCGGAATAAAGAACCTTCGAAATAATGAAACTTCGGAATAACTGAACCCTCGGAATAACGAACCTTCGGAAAAAACGAACATTTGGAATAACCTTTGGAATAACAAACCCGATTTCGTTTTCGGACTAACAAACCTTCGGAATAACGAGTAGTAACCAAAATGTGTGTGGGTGTGTGTGTGGGTGTGTGTGTGTGTGTGTGTGTGTTTGCATGTGCGCCCATATGTATGTTTGTGTGTGTGTGTGGGGGGGGGGGTGTTTTCGGATCAACGAACCCGATTTTTAAACATTCGGAATAAAGAACCTTCAGAATAACGAAACTTCGGCATAAAGAACACTTGGAATAAAGAACCTTCGGAATAACAAACCTTCGGAATGAATAACGTTCCTTCGAAATAATAAACCTTTGGAATAACTAACCTTCGGAATAACGAACCTTCGGTATAACTGAAAACGAGCTGTAACCAAAATAATTATTATCAATCTTTTTAAATAATGGGAGGAAAATTGTGAAATGGAGCCCCCTCCACTAAGATCAGAAGTTAAACTGGCAATGAAGCAATTGAAGGATGTCCCCTGGTTTCGACAACTTAGTTTCTGAGATGTGGAAGGCTACAGGTGTAGAAGGAGTAGACTTGATGTGGCGCTTCTGCTGCAACATATGGAAGACGAAGGAATGGCCTAAAGACTGGTGTAGAGCTGTTTTCTTACCTTAGCCGAAAAAGGGAGATTTAAAGGAATGCACAAATCATCGTACCATTAGCCTGATTTCCCATGCAAGTAAGGTTCTTCTAAAGACCATTGGAAGACGAATGAAAGTCAAATTGAAATAAGAGATATCAGAAGGGGGACAAGAGATCAAATTGTGAACATCAGAAACATTATTGAAAAATGTAGGGAACACAGACATCCTCTCTATATGTGCTTCATAGATTACAGCAAGGCATTTGACTGCGAAAGCCATCGTCAAATGTGGGACACTATGATAAAGATGGGATTCCCAAGCCATATAGTAGAACTGATTAAGAATCTTTATCAGGACCAATAAGCTACAGTGAGAACTAGTAATGGGGACACAGAATGGCTTGAAATTGGCAGAGGTGTTCGTCAGGGTTGTATATTGTCGCCAAATCTTTTCAATGTTTACTCTGAGGACATAATGAGGGATGCACTCGAGGGGTTCGATGGAGGAGTGAAGTTTGGTGGTACAAAGATCACAAACGTGAGATATGCAGATGACACCACTCTTATTTGCAGCAGCAGAGGGGAGCTTGTTGTCTTGCTTGCATCAAAAAGGCAAGCGAAGAGAGGGACCTTTTACTGAACACTAAGAAGACGAAAATAATGGTAGTCGACAGGGACAATAACAACAGCAACAACACTGATTTCATCACAGATGGAAAGAAGATCGAAGTTGTCGATCAATTTGAATACTTGGGCTCAATCATTAACAGGAAAGAGGAGAGCACCACGGATATAAGAAGAAGACTAGCAATTGCAAGATCTACAGTACAGAATATGTCTCCCATCTGGAAGAGCCGAGGCCTTTCACAGAGTCTTAAAGTTCGACTTCTACGTGCAACTGCATTCTCCATTGCGACCTATGGAAGTGAGTCTTGAGCCATGACGAAGAACGACAAAAAAAGAGTTGACGCTTTTGAGATGTGGTGCTACAGAAGGCTGTTGCAGGTGTTGTGGAAAGAAAAAAAGACAAATGAGTGGTTCTTGAACAAGATTGGTACAGACTCATCTATCAGAAGAGGAATAATGGAGAGGAAAATAAAATACTTTGGGCACATCGTTCGGAGAAGTGAAGGAGTTGAAAAACAAATACTACAAGGATCAGTTGAAGGAAAACGTGGTAGAGGACGTCCACCAACATCTTGGACTGATGATGTAAAGAGTGTGTCTGGAGAAGGGATGATGGGTGCAACACGGTTGGCGGAAGATAGAGTTGCATGGCGTGCTCTTGTGAAGCCCACAGCAGCGCAGTAGCGCCACCTGAACTTGATGATGAAAATAAACAAATTATGTTTGGGTCAAATGATTTACAAATTGTTTATATGTACACTAATATAGATCAGTTTTTCTGGCCACTTTAAAGGGATAAATCCTCTTTTGCAGGCCGAATATCAAATGTTCCGAGGTTATTGTCTGATATGAAAAAACATTTAGGGCTTGGTTGGATTATAGACCTAAATCGTAATAATCGTCTAACTGTACATTATTCACCTAGTGAAAAAGTGTGACAAAAAGTGTGACAAATACTAACGGCATGACCGAATACTATACAATCTAACCGAAAATCGCTTAATCTTACTACGTGTAATTTAATATATATAAAGGGATCTAGTCACTTTGTGGACATGTGCAAAAAGTGATGAATGGTTGATGCAATGTATACTGTTATTTGATATGTCCACAGGGTATTGTGTGAAAATTCAAAGTCAAATATACGTTGCATAGCTGAGTTATGAACAAAAGCAAAGTGATATTCATTAACTCACTGCATTCACTTTGTACATCGATTCTATTCGATTATATTGTATTCTATTGTACATTCGATCGAGGAGAACAGATAGTCAACCTATTCGAAACGTCGAGCCCCTCCTACCACCCACCCTTTCCTCACAATAAAAACAGTCCTTTCCAGAACTATCCAACAGTCCTTTATAGGACTGCAAACAGTCCTTTCTAAGACTAACAACTGTCCTTTTCAGAACTCTCCTAGAAAGAATACCAATAGACCTTTTTAGGACTACCCCAACAGTCCTTTACAGGACAAACCCAACAGTCTGTTCTAGGACTACCACAGTCAGTACTCTTCTAGAAAGCCAGTCCTTTTCAGGACTACCCCAACAGTCCTTAATTGGACTCACTCAACAGTCCTTTCTAGGACTACCGCATTCCTTTTTAGGACTATTCTACAAATAATCCAACCACCAATCCCTCCCTCTCTGACGTGGTGCAACCGCAAACTACAAGTATTAATCCACGATTGTAGTAAGAGTAAATGGCAAAGAGATTGGTTCCAATCGTCAGTAGGGGCAGTGGCATAGTTATACCTAAACAATGTGCAAAATAGGTACAAAAAGAGGACTGTGCTACGAGCGACGAGACGCATAACTTTTCTCCCTCAAGCCAAAAGATTGACCGAAGACAGGAAGTGGCAATCCATTGTTAAATAGAAGCTATCACACATCAACGCGATGGTGTGGGATGGCATAAGAAAGTATTTACCTGACATTATCTCAAACGCAAGATCGTAGAAATCATTCTTCAGGAGTTTGTCGCTAAGATCCTTTGATTCGAACTTCTTGTTCTTCTGTGCCCAGTCTTTAAGTACATCAAGGGGCTGTAAACCATCCTTGTATTTTACATCGAGTGCAATGCACAGTGAATTCGTTCTTGTCGTCTCTATTTTATCGGCCAGTAGTTCCAACACTGGAGATGAGGTTAATTTCCCTCTGTAAGCTCCTGAGAAAAAAATAGATTACAAGCGTACAATTATTAGCTATATGAATTCAAATAATATCACGATTCGTCTGATTGTTTAATAGGACAATACAGATATTAATGGAATATTTGATCCCATGCTCAATCGTCCCACACAAGCTACTGCTAGTGCAGTATGTAGATAAAACAACTTGTTTGAAATAATATATTTAACCAGTTATGGATAAACGACATGTAAGGATAAATGTGATCTCTTTAACTCTATATGACTAAGTTGGTATAGCTTAATTTATCTATATTACTGAAACACGTGACTCTGTCTGTCGATAATAAACATGTCTTGACGTAACGGTATGACCCCAATCTTTGCACTGATGAATGAGACTACATTAAAGAGCAATTAAACTATGACTTTCGGCTATTATCATCGTTTACAGGGTTAACAGACATTTTATTTGATTCATAATTTGGTGATTTGGGCCGCCTTATTCCCATAAAATCCTTACGTGAACATACAAACATTTTACTAATTCTTACGGCGGCAAAAGATGATGGGAGCGGCCAAGTTCCGACATACTTTGTAAACTTTGATGTGTTTGCTACGGACCGAACAAAACACATTTCACTTATGTGCAGACTCGTCAAAGCATCTACAAGTATTCAAACAATGTTTGAATAGGTGATATTAAATTGCATTAGTGTTCTCGTAAATAGTCGCGTTACCGATATAATTTTCACATATTTATCCCAAAGAAGAAATCTGAGTAGGCGTAATGTAACATATACAAGTAGCATAAACTATTGTTTTTGTTGCCTTGCGCTTTTTGGGGGGGGGGGGGGGGGGGGGGGGGGG
>JAUELG010309529.1:0-15138 GCA_031471515.1 Dendraster excentricus | reverse complement strand
AGCATGTCACATTTTATAGAATGAACCATTTATTGCAATTACCAACAATTGCACAGTTTTGCTAAAGCATGTCACATTTTATAGAATGAACCATTTATTGCAATTACCAACAATTGCACAGTTTTGCTAAAGCATGTCACATTTTATAGAATGAACCATTTATTGCAATTACCAACAATTGCACAGTTTTGCTAAAGCATGTCACATTTTATAGAATGAACCATTTATTGCAATTACCAACAATTGCACAGTTTTGCTACAGCATGTCACATTTTATAGAATGAACCATTTTTTGCCTGTTTCATATGCGGGTCCTCATATGCAAGGAGCGTATGATGACCTACTACAGTGGTGGTATCAAGTAAACGTTCTGATGCTCAATTAAATACAAACCATAAGTTTAAAAGCTAACTAATTTGCATTATTCCTTTTCACTGTCTCTTCTCTTCAATATTTAAGAGCAAAGTTGATTAATGGCTGTGCTATATTCTTGAAGTCCACAAATGTAGAAAGCATTAACACAAACTCTGGTTAATTAACCTTTATTTGTATCATTCCTTGATGTCAATATGGATGTGATGTCTTATGATATTCAAAGTTCTTAGATTGTCAATAATAGTAATCTATTATTGATTGCAATGCATTATTTGCTTTGTGTGTGCCCTCTTGACCCACAGTGAAGAGAAAGGTCCGGAAGCAGCCAAGGTAGCAGAGGTGAAGCCCAAGGCTCCGGAGAAGGAACCAGGTAAGCAAACACAACGTTATTAATTTCATATTACACTTGAACCTGATCCATTAACTTTGTGAAATGAAAGTAAACCATTTTCAGGGTGCTAAAGAAGACTTTGACAACTGAGTTTTGAGCCTGTTCACCTGTTCTCCTTGAGATTCTGAAATCCCTATAGACTGTGTACAAAACCCATCCTGTTCCTGTATTCAACGGGTTCACATCATGTTAGGAAACAATTGAAAGCAGTGGTAGCTCTAACAAATCGTAAGGCTACCTAGATAGATGGGGCTTTATGAATGCTTTATAGTATTATTAATAAGTGTTGAACATATGCCTTGAATGTTGTTGTTGTGTTTTGTGCACAGGTGAATCTGGTGCAGCTGATCTGAGCACTCAGCCCCCTAAGGTGCCTGCACCAAGTGAAGCCCCTGCCCCAGCAGCAGCCCCCCAGCCACCAGCACCCAGTGCCCCTGTGCCAGCCGTGCCTGCAGCTGCAGATAAACAGGATTAATGTCAATCAAAGACTTTAGAAGCTCCCCCTTTTCCATGTGGATACACCTCTAGTTCTTTTCATACTCTTCTGAGGAGACTGCTCTGTGTCGCCTTCTGTATTCAGAGATGACCAGGTGTAAATCAGAGATGCCAGATATCAAGCAAAAGCCTGAAGGTTAACCAAGACGTTCAGGCTCATTCTGGCTACAGAAGATAAACGGCGTTATTAATACCAGTGAAGATTGGCAGCTCCCACTTTCTGGATGGGATGCACCCTAGTAAAGCTGCCTACAGTGGCCAATAACAGTGGTCCTTAACGGAGAAAAACATCTCTCTATAGGGGCACCTGTCTACAGTGGCAACTATTCTTGTTTCCCATATGTTGCCACTATACACAGGTTTTAATGTTGGTATCATGACTCTCTTTTCAGGTTTTTGGTTTCACTTAAATTTGCTGCATTTTAGCTATATGGGCCATGTCAAGCTTGGTTCTTTGACATGTTTTGAACAACTAATTTGAGACCTCAGCAACTTTATGGAGATACATATCTTATTGAAATAATTCATTGTTATACTTTATATTTGATGAGCATTACAGTTACTGTTCATGTACAAACAAGCTATGGCATACTGTATTTGCCTGGGTATGTAATGATTTCTTCTTCAGGGTAGACCAGTGTCCTTTAATCTTGAAGACTGTTACAGGTGCGCAATACAGTCTCAAGTGCAGAAAAGTGTAGAGGCAATATAAATGTAAGCCTACAAAGAGTTATATGCAAAGATCTGTACACAATAAAGGCTATAATATAGTAGTAATTATAAGTCGGAAAAACTGGAAACCATTACCAGTTTTTCTGACCTATAATTACTACTATATTATACTTCGACTGAATGAATAATAATTTGCATCAAAGTAATAAAGGCTATATTGCTGTAAAATTAATTTTGTGTGGTAAGTGTGACAAGGATGGTGGGTTGATGTTGCGTTCTGTATACCCTCTTGTTAATCAGAACCTCATGTATGTATTGAAATATTCAGAAAATACTGCTTATAACTTTGTGAATATTCATGCAAAATCAAAATAGAGCTAAATTTGTTTTCCCCAAGTCTCCAAAACTTGAAACATAATTATCCTTGAAGTATGAAAGGTGAATTGGCACCCTTATCCTCTTCAACTTGCAAATTATTGCACACACTGTATTCGCCTGGGTATTTATGATATAATGATTTTGCATGGTAAAAGGGGCGTTGTGTTTGCAAGAGAAGTTCTGTTGATTTTGATAGTATTCAATCATTTATAATTATCACTTATTTCAGCTCTCTTCTCTCGTCCATTCGACAGTTGAGATTAACTATTGTGGAAACATTTGAGAATGATATTGAGACACTCATGCGATTACAAATAATGCAATTTTGTTCATTCGTTTTAGTCCTGACAATGTTAGCTGAAGCTTCTGAAGTAAGCAACAAATATGACCCTGTTAAATACATTTCTGTAGAGAAATCTTACAGAGATGCTCCTCTTTTTAAATGTAGTTAAGAGCTTTGTCAAAATATTTGGCAATGCAGTGTCATTCCATGCAAATCCTTTTCTCTTGTAAATATAGTTTGAGAGATTAATGTGAGTAAATTATGAAGAAGCTTGTACAATGCAAATAGATGAATTGTGTAGTTATTACAGTGGACCGTCGTTATAACAAACTCTTTGGTCTTCAAATTCTCAACGGTGTGTTTAATATAAACCTGGGTTAAACAGTTTTTAAAATGTCGTATTTCATAATTCATGGACTAGATTTAACCAACAGAGTAGAATTGGTTTGACCAACTGTGTGTTGAATATAACCAATAGACTAAACTAAGAGGGTTTATTTTGATCCACTATTGAAATTTTTGACCAGTGATATTACTTGGTCAAATCAAACCCTTTTCTACAGTGTCAGTCAATTCCAATGTTTTTCTTAATGCAAAGTAATTTCACTAGGTCTTAAAGGAGTTTGTTAAAATTATGTGTCCTTTGTATATTCTGTAGGTAACAGTTATTGAAATGTTGACTTTCAGTTTTTGTATGTAATATGGTGCATGTGATAACTTTTCTAGGTGTTGGTATATAAATATATAAATATTTTCTACATCATATTAAGTTACCTCTTGTACAGTTTTTCACATTAATCATATTCTTGTTTCAACTTCTGTACATGAATTAAATATTTTGTGGCGTGATGGAAAAACATTGAACAAAGAAGTGATGATGAAAAGGGTGCTATATGAATACTTGACCCTCACAGAATATGTTCAGTGGAACTTTGTTATAGAGGGATCTGGGCACCCTTGCAGGAAGACTTGCAATCGTAATGTGGCAATTCAACAAAAATCTGAATATATGCACTTCTGAACCTATCAGATTTGCACACCTAATCACATTTACTGACTTGCAATTACTCACAACTTCAATCGTTCGCAAGTCTTTCTACAAGGTGCCGTGATGCCAATAGTAAAACCATTTCAGGGTAATGTTACTGGTTGGATCTCTTTATATTTCTTTAATTTTACCCTGGCTTAACAAGACAATTTTCATTTTCCATAATACAGTGGAACTGCTGATGCAATCAGTGATGTGCTCTTGAAATAAAATTTCAAAAATGTAGTTTAGTATGAAAAGTCAATATTTCTATATTTTGATTTTGGGTTCCTTGGGCTCTAAATATTGGATCATGTTAACCATGTTAATGTAATTTTGTGACATCAGAATTTGATTTTATTTGAAAATACCACATTATAAAACCAACATAAAAAAAAAATAAATAAACAAATTTAAAAAAAATTGTTTATGAAACAGGAATATTGAGGAGAGCAGTTGACCGAGGCAGGTTGGGTATACAATGCCCTGGAACCTGCCTGGTTTATGCTCATGGATATGATTTTAATAGAAATATCTTTTGTACATGTATATGCTTTTTGTATAAAAACGGTTTTGTAATCTTTTTGTTTTGCATGTGGTATATGTTAGTTTTTTTTTTCAACATTGTAAATTCCATTTTCCATGATCAACAAAAAAAAAGAAAGAAAATAAATCCAGAGCATATTTTGTGTTCATGAGATTCTCAATTTGAACTTGTTTGTGTTGTGTTGTATAAAAGAGACTATGGAGGCTGTGTTGTGTTGTATAAAAGAGACTATGGAGGCTGTAAGTGATTCATTCATTCTTAACTTGTTTGTGTTGTGTTGTATAAAAGAGACTATGGAGGCTGTAAGTGATTCATTCATTCTTAACTTGTTTGTGTTGTGTTGTGTTGTATAAAAGAGACTATGGAGGCTGTAAGTGATTCATTCATTCTTTGATCATATACCAATTTCATTGTAAGATTCTTATGAATGATACCAGATGGTTTGAGAAAATTTGAGAAATTTGAAAGGTAAAATTAAAAATTTTTTTTTTAATACAATCCAAACAAGATACAAAAGACATGTGGAAGCTGCCAGTGATTTTGATCGAATTCAACATTATGAATTGATCACTTTAGGAATGAAACTGTCCTTTTCTGTGTTTTGAATGTGCATGTAGCGTCTGCTTTTGTACAGGGAAACCCTGTTATAACGAGGTAGTCGGGACCATCGATTTTACCTCGTAATAAGTGGTACCTCATTATAAACAATTGGGACCTAAGGATTCTCCTCGTTATTACAGGTACCTCGTTATAAGCGACTTCGTTAAAAAGGGGTTTCCCTGTAGTGGCATATTGTCCCGGGCCATCAAAATGAAAATTTTTAAAAGTTAAAAAAATTAGTTTTGATGGTTGCTATGGAATAATTATTTCAACCAAACGTCACATCTACATTTTAAAATGTTTGTTTTATTTTAGGTGCGTGGAGGGCACCCTCTTGGAATAATGATTGCTTTTGAAATTATTATTTAAATTTTCAAACAGTCCTGTTACGTAACCACATTTGTCAACTTACAAGTATAAGTAAATATAATATTCTCAGATCAAAACTGTACTACCCCTTTAAAATGATAACATATACAGTCAAACCTGTCTTCGTGGCCATCTATCTATAGGATCCAACCTGCCTATAGTGGCCACTGAACATGATCTGATCCCCTACAGAGAAAAAAAATGGAATGAACCTGTCTGTATAGGTTACCTGTCTACAGAAGTAAGAAGTAAGAGTGGTCAGTTTTCTTACTTCCCTCCAGTGGCCACTGTAATATACAGGTTTGACTGTACATGTAACACCTAAACACAATGCACACACACCTACACATGCATGAGCATCCATTCACCAAGTATCTATACATTTACAATACAGTGGAACCTCACTGAAAGAGCTCTGATACATCAAACCCCTCTGGGTTGTCTTATTGATATGAACCCTCTCTTGTGTTTATTTGACCCTGATGTACTAACAAGATACCATGTTCATGGTCCCAAGGACCTGGTTGTGAAGTTCAACTTAGACACACATTGAAATGCACTGGCACAGAGTCATGTAAAATAGGTATATTTTAATAGTAGTTGTCTTACAGGTGGATACACAAAGAAACAATATACATGTTCTGAAAACAAATGTTAGTGAACATGTAACAGTTATTATCCCATTTGACAGTTATCTCCATCAGGTCCCATAGTCATGAACCCCTGCTACCTTAGTTCCTTTCTAAGTGTATTTTAAATGTTTATTGAGAAACAAAGAGTTATCATAGTCCCCTACTAGGGTCATCTGTGTAAGCCTACCTTAGCTACACATTCCATTAAAGGGGACCACCGGGCAAATAACACATTATTATATGTTTTGGTACTGTTTTGTGATATCAAATAGACTATTAACATTTTCCAAAGGGTTGTGTAATTATAAAACAAAGCATTTCATTTACAGCGCTTATGGAACATGGGCCATCTCCATGTTCCTGGTGCGCGAGTGCATCAAAGCTATGTACGCTTACGTTGTATGCAGTACGTTCCCGGGTGGGTTGTTTACTTCGCACACGCAAATTAGTCGTCAAATTCAGACCGCATAAATGCATGCTTAAGAATGCTGATGCGTTATCCAATTTTTTTTTTTTCTTTCTGAAAACATATTTTTGTGAAATTGTTGACGGAATGGAACGCTAAATATGTTACCTTTCTATAATCAGAATATTAATTTTAGGTGGTGGTACACTTTAAGCAACTAAAACAATTTTCACATGATTCTTAGCCACATCATCCACAAATGACTTAGCAAGGAACTAAGCTATATAGCAGGCTGACATGAAGATTGGCCCAGGTCTTCAGCTGTAGAGAGAAGAGATAATCTCTTATCCCATCAATCACACTAACACTGACACTAAATTCTTCCTGAAGTAACTGAATTCTAATAATATGCTTTCAATTCCGCCATAAAGCTGTGCATATCATTTACAGTGCCTTTCTTCAAATATCCCAAAGTTGAGAGACTACGTGACGAGAGGCAATTCCCTCAAGGCCTCCAGCAACCATCAATGTCAACAGCTGAGATACAGAAGGCTGCTCATTCACTGTTTGTACTTGAGAGATAAATTATTTCTATCCAAGTTTTACTGGAGGATCCAGGGTTACCGTCCCAATTCCACCAGAAGCTAACAGAGAAGCTGACAGTCAGTAAGCGGACATAGTGCCAGCAGCCCAGTGATAGAGCATCTTATTGGGTCTCAGTTCCACCAGAAGCTAACAGAGAAGCTGACAGTCAGTGAGCGGATGTAGTGCCAGCAGCCTGGTGGTAGAGCATCTTATTGGGTCTCAATTCCACAAGCTAACAGAGAAGCTAACAGTCAGTGAGCGGACATAGTGCCAGCAGCCCGGTGGTAGGTAGAGCATATTATTGGGTCTCAATTCCACAAGCTAACAGAGAAGCTAACAGTCAGTGAGCGGACATAGTGCCAGCAGCCCGGTGGTAGGTAGAGCATATTATTGGGTCTCAATTCCACCAGAAGCTAACAGAGAAGCTGACAGACAGTGAGCGGACATAGTGCCAGCAGCCCGGTGGGATGTAGAGCATCTCTCCCTCAGATAGGATTGCCTCTTGGTAGGGGGCCTGGTTGAACAGAGGGAACGCTCCTTCATCCACATTCTCAACATCCACCTGTAATTGAAAGAATAATCAGCACCAAATAATGTTAAGAAAAGGTATTTAAAAGGGAATCACACGGAGCAGAAAGAGGGATTGGGTGGGTTAAAGCATCAGACATGAGTCACATGACATGCAAACTTGAGCAAGGACAGGCAAAGAAGCATTCAGAGTCAATGGCCTCATCTCAGTGGCCCAAAAAGAACTTTCAAGGTTCAACTTGATCAGTCAGATATTTCCATATAAACAATATTGATGAAATAATTTTGCCAATATAGATTCTGTCCATAACTTTCCAAATGCTGCTTTTTAGAAATAAAGATCACTTGTATGGAAAGTCACAAGAAGAGAATGATGGAGAAGAGGGTGCAATGGTGCTATTGATCTGCTGTTTTGACCCAGAAGGAGGGTAGAATGATAACTTACCTGGCTTGTATTGGATAGAAGGCCCTCGTGTTGGTAGAGCATTGGTGTGCATTCCTTGCCATACAGCCTGATGTACTTCTGCCCTACAACCTGAAGAGAAAAGAAGAAGAGAACAGGCAATAATATAAATTCTATAATCTAAGAACTAATTTGTGTCTACTTAGATCAAGATTGAAGTTCCTAAATTGAATCCTTCCAACACTCAATGGCAGCAATGGCTGTCTCATTTCAAATTTGCACTCAGTTACAGATCATGTTCTCTTTAACATTCAGTTTGATTTTGAATAGCTACATAGAGTTTGTTTTTCTAAAGTGATATTGCACATCACGGAAATGATAGAATATTTGGCCTTACCAATATAGCTTTATATAGCTGATTCAAGGTATTATCGCATCAAGTATTTGAAAAAAACAAACACATTTAACAATATCAAGATCTAAAACTAGGTTTTTGAAGAAAATAGATGATGCAACAATTCAAAGCATTTTCAATGTACAACAAAACAAGATATTTTTTAGATGCTTTGATGCATAACCTGTTTCACTGGCTTTCTCATAATTTGTGCACTGTTTTTTTTTAATAAGTGAGAAATTCATAACTTAACACAATTTGTAGAAACATAATTATGCATTACATTATACATTTGTACAACAGATATAAAGCAAGGCAACATGTTTACCTGACATAGAAGGTTGTGTTTTGGGTCATAGTGGAGAGGTGAGACTGTGCCTTCTGGCCCAAACCAAGCATTAATATCAATGTCCTCTTCTTCTTCTTCTTCTTCTCCTCTCTCTTCTCCTTCATTTTCTAGCTCTCCTCCAATCAATCGTTTATGTCTTCTTCTGACTCCTTCTTCTTCAACAACACTCGTCTCCGTCAACCTTTCCCGTGCACCCAATCCATCCTCTGCAACTGTGTTATCACCCAAGCATTTGTCATCATTGTCTCCAACGGTGCCATCAATGTTATGTAAGACCTTATCATTAGGTATACTACAAGTTGCCTCTGTTTGATTGTTCCAGTTCTTGCAAGCTTCAGTCCTCCATGGCAGATGAAGGCAGCAGTAGTCAGGGACACAAATGTCTTCCTTCAGCTCGGGAATCTAAAAAAGAAGGATGAACAATTAAAACGGGACAATATATCAAAACAAATCATCATATAAATTGTGTTAACTTTATTATAAATACAATTCACTTATTAAATAAACATCCCTCTCTAATTTAATTTATAATATCCTATAGTGAACAATATAGCCTAAACAGGAAACTCAAATACAAGAAACAATATATAATTTCATAAAGCCATCACATACGTCCTTTGAAGGGTCCATTTGATTGCAATTAAACAAAGACAAATGTAATAAATTATATTTATCATTGAAATACCATTCTCTATTTTTACCCTGTATTTTTTCCTTCATCTATTGATGTTGCTTCTAATGCACTATATTCAGAAATAATTTCCAATTGTTTTGGAATATTTCAACTTTTAATGTGCAAGGGATTTTAATGCTCTATGGCTCCAAAATGTGGAGCTTGGCACTCAAGTGGTTAAACATGAGGCATGCATCATACCTGATCAAACAGCTGATGCTGAGCCAGGTACCCAACCTTAGAATGTATCGGTGAATCCTAAAGGGAAAAGAAGAAAACGAAGGCATTGCGTAAATATAAATTATGAATTCCAAAGAATATTTACCTATATCTTAAATGGTAGTATTACCAAAAAGCAAAACATGAATGTTGTGTAATGGGGTCTGCTTGCTAGTCATAAGGAGCACTTTCATAAAAGCATGTAACTTTCTCTACCCTGAGCGATTATGAATACTGCCCCATTTTTGTTTTATGAATAGTGGTCCTTCACGTACAGGAAGTTACAAGTTATGAATAGTGGTCCTTATGACTACCGAGGTTACCCCTTTGTAATGGCTGAGAAGGTAATTCAGACAGAAATGAGTGTACACTAGGTGCTTCATCGTAGAGGACCGACTTTTGGTATAATCTTTCTTGGCTAGGGTATATGGACAATACAGGAGGTTGTGTTTTGAAATATGTTTAACAGGCATTGAAAAATCTACTTCCAATATGATTTTATAGTGGTATGATGATGTGTATTTTTGAAAAACAATCAATCGACTAATCATCGAATGGTTGGTTGATCGTTTAATCAACCAACCACCCAGCTAACCAACCAACCAAAACCTACCGGCTGGACATCAATGTGGTGGTCGATGAAGTCCTGAATGGTCATCAATGACTGGGACCATGTGTCATCGGTATACTTGGCTCCTATCTCCACTGGCACAGTGCGCTGACCAGCAACTTTCCTGAGGTACGATAGGCTGGGGATGCACAAGATAATGCCAAGAAACAATCACACAAGCTTATGTTAAACAACAACAGTAATATTATGTCTAGACTTAAGTAAAGGAGATTAACCAAGGAAACTGATCCAGTATAGCTCCAATAAATACTTTTGTTTTAAAGGGACAAACTTGACTTTATCATGCTCCACAAATATCACAAATATCTTAGCAAATATCCCTTTGCATTTTGGATAATAACTTTAAATCGTTTTCCATAATTTGTAGGTTTTTATTAAGACCCCTGCAATAGGACACATTTGTGTCTACATATAGCATAACCATATTTATTATTTTTTGATAATGAGACATTATGTATTTTTTTAAAATATTTATGATTAGATTTTACAAACTTAGAACAGTCTTACAACATATGTTTACCAGGGAATTGTCACTTAGTGGACATATTGGATACAAAAAACAAATTCAATCCACCCCTTGTCAGCTTTGCATAAGTCAACAAAGCTAAAAGATCTCTATAAGAATTAGTTTTGATGTTGTTATGTTTGTTCTGTTGATTACCTCCAAGGCCTGGTGCTCCTAGCTGGCCAGTGTTGCATGGCCCCTGTAAGGATGACTGGTGATGCAGTCTGCATGTGATGCACTAGGAAGGCCTCAAGAGAGGGGGTATCTAATCGAGGAATCTCCTTCTCAAGGTCAATGCTAATTGCTTGTTTGATATGGCGAGTCTTCAACCTCTTTGCTCTCTGTGGAAAAAGAAACAAATCAATAACATAATATTCCTTGAATAGATAATAGCTAAAGTTTTGTAGATAATCAGGCATTCATGTACATGTATCTGAGGAGAGGGTGAAGGTACATGCAGATGATGCTATACAACAGCCATTCGAATTCTTGAACCTATAGCTACAGATTCCGGATAATTTGGTAAGATTTACAAATGCTTGTAACATTAGAATCATATGTAAGGCCCTCTGGGGAACAAGAGACATGGCATGTGCCTCTGTTGGAAGGAATGCTCCTCAGGGAGATGTGTGCGGGCTGGCATTGTGTCCAATGACTGAGGTAATAGAGTGTGGAGCAGATGGAATCAATATGCCACCCTCAAACAAAAGTATCCTCATCAGATTGGCATTGTGGTACGGGAAACAATGAAAACAATGACAAAGGCTACCCTTGAACAAACTTAAATTATGACCGATTATTTTTCATCTCGTGATGCGCACGCATCTCCTGTGACCACTGAGGCCTGACTAACCTGTTCCTCCTCATCTCCCTCCTCCTCCCTGGCTCTCTCTGGTCCCAGGGAGTGAAGACATGAAGCCAGCTGGGTCAGGATGCCATTCCTGATCGGCGCTCCCATCAGTAGCCCTCTGTCACATGCTGCCAGAGCCTCCTGCACAAACACACATTCAAACATTGACTAGTGTGTCTGTGGGGACGTTACACTTCGGTTGCCTTTCCTCAAGGAAGCTACTTTGAAAACACTTAATAACATGAAGAGAGTGTGTACTATGCATCATTATGCGCATGGGATTCACAAATCTGAACTACCTTAAAAAAGAGGGATAGAATATTATCTAGAAAGGAAGACTAATTACTACTCACTCAAATGCTTTACAGTGGTACACGTATACATGCATACCTGAACTAAAGGTTATCTTGTTTCCGTATGAATGCTAGAATGGCACTTAGGTGCATACTGGTGTTGATAGCTAGTGTACGTAGATGTAGAATAATTCAATAAAAAATAAACATTCAGATTTGTTAAGAAAACGTAATGAAGGGGCATCAAGACAAACATTAAAATTGGTATGTCAATCCAGATATGAATGGTCACCAGGGAGCTAAGATGGTAGGGATTATGTTCTAATTTTGACCAAGGGTATATCATTTATCTTATTTGTTATAGATCGTGATCATTGTTAAAGTCTACACATCACTGCTGATCAACTGCATGGGTTTTAACTGTATCAGATGACAAAGCGTAATAATACAGCATGATATTGAGTGTCAGATAAATGCTTTTTATCATCTTTGTACATATACGCGCTGTGATGTGAAACCTTATTGTGCAATTAGCACTAAACAAACAAACATATTGTTTTGATATTATCATGAAAAAAATTCAATGTCCAGAAATATAAACCTTTGCTTGTACCTACCATGTATTTGTGTGAGCGGTTGAGACACAGAACCTTGAGTAATGAGGCATATGAGAAGACATGTCTCCAGGCCAGCTGCACATCCTTCCAGTGACCTCAAGGACAAATCAGCACATCATAGGGTGTATTAGTTCTACTATACAAACTACTACTATGCTAACCAATCATCTACATGTAAAGACTATAACCACACCTTATGTGAGACCATGGGGACCCTTTCTAATTCCTCCTTGTGAGACCATCATTTGATTAAGGTTAAAGGTTTGATTAAACTGACTACATGTAATTGTATATTCTTTATTTTTTAAATCTTTTTCCGTGACATATATTAAAAAATGTCAGCTTCACAATACCGGTCTTTACGAGAAAGTATTTATTGTTGTACATGAAACTGATATTATCAGTTTAACTCCTTTATTAACCAAATGGAGGGATGCATCCATCAACTGAAAGCTGTTCAGACTTTTTTTTTTTCACGTGGACCTGTCCCTTTAAAGGATAAAGGTTAACTAATAATTCTTCTGTTAACTAAGACAAAACAATAGTGTACGGACAGTGTATCTAGTTTTGGGCTGTGACTGTTACTTTCATACTATTATTAAACATACTCAATTTATGCCCCAGGCAGACTTTTATATATGTAGAAACAGGATAAACTAGAGTTGTTTGTTTTATTATGTTACTACAACAAACAATTAAAAAATGCAGGATTATGCAAATATTAATGGCACCAATCAAAAAAATACATGGGGGCGACGGGCGATTCGCCCCCGAAACGCCCAAAATTGCCCTCGAGAGCATGGGCATGGGGGCAAAAAAAAAAAAATAATTAGAATTTTTGTAATCTTTCCTCATGATCGTGAAGCCCAAGAAACGTACCAACTACCAAACATGGCATAATCTGATAGGCCACATCATGATAATCATTTATTAGACCCTTGAGCAGTGAAAATGATGTTAAAAAAAAAAAGAGCCCCCGTGAGCCCGAAAATAGCCTTCATGAATAACTTCAAGAGGGCGTTTTTCTCCCTAAAAATTTTCAAAATCGCCCTCGTGAACCTCGCGTTCCAATAGCATGTTCCAATAGTTACCAGTGTTGAGCTTCTCCCAGGTGGCATCTAGGATTTCTTCAGACCGCTGCTCTGCAACCTGTGGGTCACCATGGAAACACTCCTGTATGCACTGGACCAGAAGGCATCTGATGGCACTGGACCCGGGAATGGTGGACCAGTCCACCTCCTGGTCTAGGTCCAGGCAGTCCAAGTCTGAGGGAAGAAGCTTCTCCATGGCAAACTATTCAAACAACAGTGGAAACTTTGTAACCTTATGTATATTAGATTCCGTATTGGCATTCTTTTGAAGGCATGTGTGGTATGCATGACTAAAAAATCCCCATGCTCTATGCAATTAGTCAGTCATGTATGTATGCTTAGTTGTGGGCAAGTCTTCAAGGGGAGAATTACGCCCTGTTATTTTTACCCTAACGATGCAATCATGATTCTTGGTTCCAATGATATTGTTACCTATAATGATTTCACATATTAAATTTAAATTAAAATTAGTATTGCCAAGTATGACTGAGCTGAGAGACCCCAGCCACATACTGTAGGCACCCTAAAACATTTCTGACAGTTTTAGACTTAAAAATTATATACAATTTCTTGAAACTTCACAATGAGAAAATAGTGCCGATTCCAATGCGATGATCAGATTTGCGATGTAATAATTATATTTTGAGATAGTGCTTTTGAACGTGCGCATTGTTTTTTGGCTTCATGAGTTTGAAGTGCTTTTAGTACCAGCAACCCCTCCATGCCCTCCGCCTCCACTCTCGTTGGCAATGCATGCAACTCAAATTATCTTGTGCAATGTTTCATTTTGTTGGCATCATTTTACAAAATCACTCATAACGGATGATCTACGCATTATTTCTCTTCAAAACTTTGACCAGTTCAGTTTTTAAGGGTAGCGCGCATCACTCAAATATTTAACACACACAAAAACAAATATTACGTGGTGTCCTGATATTAAAAACAGTCATGCCGATGTGTAGTAGTATACGCCTACCTATAGGGAATTTTGAGAGAAATGTTCTACCAAATTAGGGAAAGACAAACAAAGCGGCCAAATCGTGGTTTAGGTCCCCTCTCTTACGTCCGTGAGCTCACTCTGTGTACAAAGTCTATGGGAGTTGGATTAGGTCCCCGTCCGTAACGAAATGAACGCAAGTGAATGGAAGAGGTGGACTAAATGTAATTCGTTACTGGATGTTTATCCAATCCCGATAACATAATAAAGCCTTAATAAAGCGAAGGCAAGGCAAGGCAAGGCAAGGCAAGGCAAGGGTGAAAATAACTCCGGAGATCGCCACGCGCAGCGCCACGCTGCGCGTGGCGATCCCCGGAGTTAGGGTGAAAATATTTTCCCATGATTTTTAAGTCTAATTCTAAAAGTAAAACTGACGGAAATGCTTTTGGCATAGTCCATAGACTATGAGAATGCTACTCTTTTATACATACCTTACCATGGATGGTGATGGTGCCTTCAAGAAAATACAGTCAGCTGAAATTAAGTAAACGAATGGTCATCAACATCTGCGCTCACTAGGCTAATTCACTCGTCAGATAGGCCGCTGCCGCTAGCTAGAGCAAGCACGGGCGCGCGGAGCCGTTTGGGGGATCAGACGGCGTCGGTCCCGTGTAGACTGGCGCTGCGCTGCTGGCAGCGCAGGCAGCGGTATCCATCAGCAGGCCATGGGGATTTCCCTGAAAAAAAAAAAATGTCACGTGACTTGTTATCCGCCTTATGTGGTAATCATGCAGCCAGACTTGTTGCCAATCATTATCATCTTTGGTAAACGACTTAATATCATAGTAGACCAATTGTTTTTGTTTGTTGTTCTTTGGTTTCTGTCGA
>JAUELG010308468.1:0-15152 GCA_031471515.1 Dendraster excentricus | reverse complement strand
TCCTGTTAATTGTGGTTTGTAATTGTGTCTGTTTCAGATGTTGCAGAGAAAGTCCTAGACAACTGCGTAATTCCCAATGACAAGTGCCCAGATGATAAAGACTACTGCGTCACTTTCCAGTATGACCTTCTTGATGACATGTTCTCTCACCCGACGGATGTCAACAAACGTTAGTGTAACATCACACAGTTATCTAGCCTTTTTAAGTATCATTATACTGCATGTTTTCAACTGTACATGATAAAACGGTTAAGCAATTTGACTAAAATTAAAACATCAAACTTATCTGCATCTCTAAGGTGACAATTAGACCAAACACTTACAAACAATACAAATAAATAAAGGTGTTATACTCTCCTCAACAAATTCGTCCAGAGGCAAAGAACGTGCCAAAGCTCATGTCAGTCGCATTTGGTCGATCATTCTCACACAATGTACAATCAAATAAGTCAATGATTTAAAAGCACGAACGTAAAAGAATCTGCATTCGAGCATGAAATAGACGGCATTGTCTATAATTTAAATATCTCCAAATTAAACACGGAGTGTTGGTACAAGGGTTGTCAATTGTAATGTCCGAATTAGTCCGTGAGCAAGGAATGCGTGAATGTGAATGACCCTTTGTGTATTTGGGTACACATGTATGAAATTGGCCCCAAACATGTCGTAGTCCTATGTTATTATTACTTTAAGATATGAATGTTATTTTGTATGATTATCATTTATAAGTAAAATAAATGATTGTTTGTTCTTTTTGGATTATTATAATAAATAGCCATGGGCACTGACGAGGACGCCCAGAAAAGCAGTAATAGCTGCTGCTGCTGCTGCTGTTTCCCCCATTTGAATCATGATGTCGAGGCTTCCTATCCACTCCAGTTAATGGTAAACAATATTTATACATTTACATGTACTGTACTTATGCTGCTTGGGTCTATAATAACCTGCCACAAAAGGTTTATGAAAAATTGTCGAACACTGCACTTTTAAAGCACTGCCACAGCATCACACTCAATGACATGTCTTTAGTATGCGCTTCATTTGTACTGTTTGAAAAGTATTGGATTGTACTTCGGATTTTCCATATGTTACAACACAATCGATCTTTGAGTTTGGCATATGTAGATGATTTCGGTAACTTTCCTAATGCTGTTTTGGGCTTCAATGTTATCAAATGTTCTAACAATTTATCTTCTTATTCACATCAGGTCGAACATCAACGCGAGAAGTTGCTCGGTCATCCCTTGGTGACCAGTCTCCTCAATCACAAGTGGATGAGCTATGGTTGCTACGTCTACTTCTTCTCCTTCTTCTGGTATGCACTCTTCCTCCTATTCCTCTCTGGCTACGCCTTCGTCAACCCCCCGCCCTTCTATTTCAACACCACTGGAGACGCTCCTTTCTTCATTCTGAACGGGGAGAGCCGCTGGGTTGAAACATATAGCGACACCACGCTCAATGTGTTTGTCATCAATGGTCACGTGATCATATTCATCATGGCGGCATTGAACATTTTTTCGGAGGTACTTGAATTGGGGACGCTTTGTTTTATTTTTACGTAATACTCGTAAAGTGATTATACAATATTTATTCACCCATAACACTCGTGTCATGATTAACATAACAGTTATCTAATATAACTTTAGACGAAATACAGTAGTCTGTGGGAACACCACACCCTTTAAACATGGAATGTACGCTCTTATTACCTACCATGCGACAGAACATACTTTTACTAACATGAGATTATACAAATTTGGCCAATAAACCGCCTTCTAATTGATATATTTACACATACAGTAATCGAGCGGAATTGCCTATCACATACGTGTATTACGACCATGTGCAAGTTAGTACACGAGGTGTTCGCTTTACAGGGTCGTTACTAGCTTGTCTATATCTCCCCAGCGCTATATGCCGTGGACATGTGTGATCGGGCATTCCATTTTTTAATTTCACAGTCGGATATTTGATTTATTCCATTATTTCTGTTCGGATTTTACCACATAAGCCCTACTCCAATACATATTCAACAATATTGATCAATATAGATGTATTCGGCTACTTTTCCGAAACTGGAATTAAACGCTTTAAATTAACTTTATGGAAGAGCGGCGGAATGTCTAATCCTGAAAGCCGGGAGATATAGATACTGGAATGAATGTTTACCTAGCCCTAAGACAACAAACAATAGCGATGTTACATATAACTCAAATCTGAAAGTGTTTTGGTCCGCTGTTCCGATAAACCAATTTGTGTAACAATACAATCTAATCTAGTCATAATTCTGATTTATTCAGCTCATTCAAATCCAGCGTAAAAAGCTTCGTTACATTTGCTTTGATAACATGCTGGAGTGGACCATCTACATCCTGTCCATCCTGTTTGTGGCTCCGATCGGCGACCGATACGTGTCCTACGGCAGTGTCGGATCCGTGCGTCTGAGAGTAGTAAGTTTCAACACTTGTGATATCTACTAGTATGAAAAACAAAAATGCGATATACAGCAATAACTAGCTAGAGGCTTACATTACTTTCTCACCTGCTAGGAACCTACATTTATAATATGCACGTTTTATATCAATTTAAAATTTGATATTTACGAGAAATAGGTTTTCAAAACCATTTTATAAACTCTCCCGGGGTTCAAATACAGCATTGTTTGATTGCGTCACACGATGGTAAATGATGATTCTTAACGTATCATTGGTCCTGAGATGTTTCTCAGGGATACCCGATGGGCAATGGACTTATATATTGTACATTTCTAATCGGCTAGCCTCTAGCTTCTGTGATAAATACATTATGTTGTAATTTTCTTCGAGTTAGCTACTTCAATTACAATAAACACCTTCTTGTCGGTATCAAAATTAACTACAATAACATTTTGCAACGGGTACAATGATCGTCTATTTAATTGTGTATACGTAAAATATGTTCTTAAATATGTATGATGGTTCTTTAGGACTGGCAGTGGCAGGTCGGTGTTGTTGCGGTCTTCTGTTCCTGGATCAACGTGCTCATGTTCCTCTTCAAGTGGCCGAGCGTTGGGATTTATGAAGCCATGCTCAGAAGTAATTACATATCCGATATAAAAGTTACTAAATGAAGTATTTTGGTGGTACACTGACCTATCAAATTGGTCAAATTGTGTATTCTTTCTTAGGTTATGTTGGTAGAATAAGGACATTTGTTTAGAATTGTTATTACAAGAACTCCCTCTTTTGTATTAATGTATGTATAAACATTTTTAGATTGTCTTCGGAGAAGGTAATACAATCTAACATTAATTGTGAGTTCTTCATTTGGTTAATTGTGGATTTACTTTTGATGTCATTAAGAAGTATCTTACATTCACATTTTTGTATCATCAAAGTTTTGATTATCATTTTTGGAACACAATCATACACGTAATCGATGACTTTAAAACATGCAGCCTGTACAAACATGTGTCCTGCTTTAGATTTTAATCCAATCCAATTTGTGTTTTATTCAGTTGAATGACACCATCCCCTACATGTATAATAAGTATTTAGGTGAACATCATCATGTATGACTCATACCATACTACGTATTAGCATGATAATTACTATACATATAACAATTTGTTTTGATCGTTTGCCGTTAAACAATGTAATTATAATTGATAAAGCCCGCTTTCAATAAATGCAATGTTGAGCTACAAGTCACCATTCTATTGACACGTCTTCTAATTATTTACTAATTGAAGGTTTCATCGGGACCCTGGCTAAGTTCCTGGTGGTCATCATGCTCATTGTGGGAGCCTTTGGCTTCGCCTTCTACATGATGCTCCTCAACCAGGTATACTAACCGTAATCCCGGTGCAGACAGAGCCAACTGGACCCGATCCAATTGTGTTCATGTTCAGTCAGGCTACAGTCATTTTTTGCTCAGTCGGAGCCAATCCAACATCTGAATCGTCCTCGAATGACGTCCGACTGGCGCTTGATTGGTACTGCCAGAGTCTCGATGCAGTGCATACTGCGTTAATCAGGCTGAAAAATGTCCAGTCGGATCGGGTGGAGTCGGCTCTTACTACACCGCGCTTTACACTTTGCATTTACATGGGTTTTAGTCAAGAATGAAATTCATTTTGTTTGTAGTTAATAAAGGACAGTTGAGCTGTTAAAATATATGTTTAGATATCATGAGATACCTCATTAATGTTATAAAAAAGAATGCCAAATAAAAAAGTTAAGTAAAACTGATTTCCCCTAGTTTTGAGCAGTTTCTGCTTAAACAAATACAACAGCAATCTTGATTAATTGCATTTATTATAACGTGTCTAATTGTTGTTTAACAACTTCATCTGTTTAATATTAGGAACAAAATACCAAACATGTTCGTCATTGTATGACTAACTATAACAACAGGAATTTGCTATTCTAATCACACTTTTATAACCAAATGTTTATACAAGTCACACAATTGAGTGAAAATTATCTTCATAATATTGAAGTAGTGCTCGTATTTATGGTAGTAGTGAGAGTATGAACCCCTTCATTATTAGCTTATTATTGTCCTGTTTACGTTAAGGTCTTTTCCAGACTTAACAACTCTATATTTGATCTTGTTTTCACTACAAATTTTGTTTTTGTGGAACTCCCAATATCAAATAGCGAGTTCGTTGCAAGTGCCTGCCGAAGTGACCATCTTTATGCAAGGGGATATCTGCAGAAGTTTTTTCTCCACTGACATGTCTATCACTGACACATCTACTCGTGACGTGTTTTCCTCTAACATGCTTCCACTGACATTATGTTGTACTGATGACATAATTCCCCTGCCATTTCCCACTGACATTGTTACCTCTGGCATTATTGTTCCAGTCTGCAATTTGCATATGAAGTCAACATTCTTTCGCTGGTTTAACTATTGATATCATCAGGTCACGTTTGCTGAGGTGATGAAGTCAGTCGTGAAGATCGCAATCATGCTCGGAGGCGAGTTCAACTTCGACTTCATCTTCAACTCGCTCAGCCACCTGGATCCCAGTGACCCCACTTCCAAGGATGACTTCGCCTCCTTCGTCTTCTACGAAGGTATCACCTATACCTTCTTCGTCATGTGCCTCTTCGCTATCTCCATCATCATTGTTAACCTCATGGTAAATCAATGCTGCGTTGCAAGCGTTACAAACCGAAACTCATTATTCAAAGCTGTCTAAGATTTGTTGGCTAAGTTAGAAACAGTATGTCATTAACATGCCGAAGTCATAGCATTATTTGTGATACATGCTTACCAAAATAATGGTGGGGATCACAATGACTTATACATGAGTGAATAATATAGTCATGAAATGTTGATTTTGTCCTTAAATTCTGGACGAAGTTGATTTTTTTGCGAGAGCAATGGCGAAGGTAAAATACACACATAATTTGTAATCATATGAGTTGTCTTATTCGTATTTAGTGTTGGACAGGTCTCTTCAGCGATAAAACATTTTATCAAATTGATACTAATTTTTACCGTGACATTATCTTTTACAAGAAAAAGGTGCGTGTTTGTATGCGTTCCTTTTTGCTACGACTCTCTAAAGCAAACGCAAAACTGCATCTCTTTTGACTGTCTCGGTCTATCCATGTCTACCGCTTCATATGCGTGGGATATACATCGCTATCTCCATTATTACTATTATTATCCCCTTCAACAACATCATCATTATCATCATCATCACCATTTTCACCTCTATCACATTCTTCCTGCTCTTGTACCATTTTCTCACCATCATCTTCTACGTCCCCCCTTTTCTCCACCACCTCTCTCTCCTAATCATCATCATAGCCTCCTGCTCTCACCATCAGCTTCCTCGTAATTTTATTTTCATTCCCTCCTCATTTGTCGTGACCTTTCTTGAAAAGTTGTTTTTTATGGTACATGTAATTCTTGATCGGGAAGTATCAATTATGTCAGATACGTAAGACAACCAACCAAGTAATATATGAATTCTGGTTTTATATTTTTACACTTTGGTACGTAGGTGGGTCTTGCTGTTGGTGACATCGATGTAGTGCAGAAGCAAGCTAAGCTCCAGAGGCTCACTACCTGGGTAATATTGGTTTATTTCTGAGTCACTCTCTGATACTATCGCATTTTTGTATATTGGCTTCATAGTAACGAAAGGTACATAATAATGTACATGATACAACATTACGATGGACGTATTATGCATTCACATTGATTTGATTAATATCATTGGCATATTTCACACTATCGCCATCTATATTACTGACTTTATGCAGGTGTCAGTACAGATGGCGGAGTTATTTCATACTTCCTGTTTGTGAATACTTGGGAAATACCTGCCCGCATCCAACAATCCACACATTTGTTGTAGATAGTGATTTGGGGGGCGCCCGCGTCTTCATGAAATTATATTTTCATACTAGCTAGTACACGTTAGCATTTATTTGTCAACATATTTTTCTGCTAATTTACCCAGGTTGATTTGGTGGTCGGGGTTCAATTCGGGCTGCCTTTCTGCTACTGGAGACGCCACATCCGGCCTAAATCCGACTTCTATCCGAACAGACACTCACGGAACTGGTATACCATGGTATTCACAACTATAACAGGGGATGCAAGGCTCGATCTAATGGTATGTAGACGTAACATTGAATTTAGTTTTGCCATTAAATATCCACTACTGCGCTTGCGTACTGGGGTCACGTGATCGGGGGCAATGTATGTCTGTATTACATTTAAATCTACACGCGGAACATTGCATGCATGTTGTCATACAAAGCATCATATACGATTGTAAACGGATGATTGATTTTTTTAGTCTAAAACACGTGTTAGTGTCAACATAGTACTGCTGTATAATAATTGACAACGAATAGCTCACGTATACTCGTGTATACCCAGTAAATTAAGGGCGCTGTTTTAATTAAAACAGAAGCCTTTATCACAGGAGGCCGCCTGAAAATACAATCCTTTCTGGAGAGTTTTATCTGGAGAGTTTTAAATCGTTTCAAAGTGCATGTGCACCATCTTAATCAAACAGTGATAATCGTTTAATGTCGAACGGAAGATTCTCTTAAGCCGATTAATTTGTGTCCGATTTGAATAATGGAATGCTTAAATATTAATTTTCACGCATGCGTGGTAAGTCTTTTCCGGTAGTGTATTGAATGTATGGTTATCCATTGTCAAATGTGTTCTACTATTAATGTTGACATTCTAAAAAAAAATTTCAGATCAGTACAAGCTGCAGCTTGCTCTTAACTAATCGATGTATATAGTGGCAGTGCAAATATTTTCACATTTGTTGTATATTTGCATTGTAGGACCAAACCCCGAAAATATTTGAAGAAAAGGACAACACGTATCCCGACCTGGACGCTAAACTGGACCTGCTCGATACTAAGCTAACGCTGATGAAGGCAATGCAACTGGCTCTCATCACTAATAAGGCCAACAAGGAGAAGGCAGCTCCCATTCGAGAGTGCGATATCGAGACACGGCGTTGAAGGATATTTAGAGTTATGACGGGTCGCGTTTGCAATACGGTCCTTTACGCCAACGCTAAGCCCAAACGTCGGCTTTTTACGCGAACAGCAAACTGTTCTATATTGCATCGGCCTAGCTCGAGTCTGAGGTAAAAGCATGGAATAACAACTGGTAAACGTGAATCACAGAAGCTGCTACAAGGCCTCCTTGCATCGTTCTGGCCCTCCGTTGAACGTATATTGTTAAGAGTTGATTGAATTAATAAAAGCTGTAACTAGCGACCAATCAGGCAGCCCGTTAGAAACATTACTTCACTCAGTGAGCGAGGAAGTTCTTTTAAAACATTAACCAATAACGTATCTAGCATCAACATTGTTATAAGTGTAATAACTGTTTTTATGGTAAAAGGTTTGTTTTTGGTAGAGAGGGCGCTGCACATCACAATTTTGTGAGTTAATTAAAAACTGATTGTTGAATTTTGGGCGAACATCTAATGTTAATGGAACAAATTTATTTGATCAAAATCGACCCAGAAACGGCTGAAATATCTGTAAATGTATTTAATCAAATATTTGTTTTGGGGCCCAATCAATTAGATGATTTATTAAACAAAAACAAAATGCTCGCACTTTAAAAAAAAAATTTCAACATCATTTTTTACATAGTTGTTGATGATCTCTCTATTCAATCATCATTTCAATAAAACATCACATGCATAATTTTGTATGATGGTTGAAACCAATGGCTCTTCTATAATAACGCCCTCTTGTGTTTAAATGGCTTCTTTTACATGATAACAGGCGTTTATTTAGTCGTTTGTAATTGTGTATACCTTTTCGAGCATGATGGAGTTATAACAATTAGTTTATGTTATGTTATTGTCCAGGTTCGTTTACTTCAGTTCAGTTCAGTTTCAGTTTATTTCATTTTCACAAAGTGCAAATATTTACCGAGAATTAATGAGAACAGCATAATTATACAAAAGTATAAACAATGAATTATAAACATTGGCAATACAACATTAGAAATAATCATGTAATAAAACAATGTAATAAAACAAAACAGAAATTAAACGAATGTCGCAGTGTGTTTAAATTTCATGTGAAAGTGGAGGAATCCACTAAAAAGCATACCTTGTAGAATGTGAATCCCTCAAAACAAAAAATAATAATGTTTTACCAATAAATGAAAATATCAAAATGCGGAGAATACGAAAAATCAAATGCGAAAAAAATTATGAGTACGAAAAACAACAAAATGGACAAGATAGAAAATATACAGGGCAGTATACTAAAAATATGACAGTACAAAACTCTTAATAAGGATTACAAAAAATAGTGTTCAAAAATAGTGTTGTGCCCTACGGAGACAGATGGAGAGAACATGTATGAAAGAAACGAAAAAGACGCAGTGTGGCGCATCTTTAGACAAGATGATGCTGTACATACGATGATGAAATATAGAAAGTATGAATGAAATTAGGACGTATTTGGACCTGAAAAACTAAAAGACAGTGTTTAAAACAGAACTTCATACTAAATAAACAAATATTATTTTATTAAAATAGCGGCGTAGTTTCAAAAATAAGCGACATTAAAAACATTTTGTTACTTAAGCTCAGCCTTAGCAAAACTGTAATTCCCCTTTAATTATATTTCCGGGAACATGAATTAAACAGATCTTAATTTATACCCAGGGTGGTGGTTAACACAATAGTAAAATGCAAGCCATC
Organism: Dendraster excentricus; assembly: GCA_031471515.1. NCBI lineage: Eukaryota > Metazoa > Echinodermata > Echinoidea > Clypeasteroida > Dendrasteridae > Dendraster > Dendraster excentricus. The sequence goes on along the minus strand of JAUELG010308468.1, from coordinate 5,947 downwards.
AGATCGAGACATCAATTTAGAAAATCTCCGAGGCCAACAAACCTGTGCAGTATAATATCACCATGGCTGTAGCTGATCTGCCTGCAAGCAAGCTCATCAGGAATTTCAATTAATACATTCCTACCAAGTTCCAATCTACAAATTCCAATAGTTGACAGATCAGTTTTGAATAAAGTGTCTTGATGAAGGATACACATGCTGCCGTTGAAAATGGAACCGATGTCCTTCTTAGCGAACGTACAACGGAGGCCCGAACCTATAAACTACGAAAGTAGAGGCAGAAACAAATGTCTGTTTCCTAACTATTATGACTTTACTTTCCTTGTAAGGTTGTCTTGATGGAATTATACGTATGCCTGGTTACCATGGAGTGTGTATGTGGTGTGTATATATCATGATTGATTTTTGTATAAATTTGCATTATTGCATACTGATCAATGTGTTGATATGAATATACAATCATTCATGTCTTTACACAAGAATGTAACCGACTTAAACTGTTTATCGAATATATTTAGCAAATTGTATAACTTTATGTTATGTGGAAATCTACTCTATACTACTTATGTATAATATTTACACTACAGTATATTTATGTATATATTATATATTACCAACATGGATATATTCCAAGCATCTGTATTGTAATTCAAGTGAGTGTTTTAACACGTCATGGACGTAAAAAAAGATCTGTGGAATCCACGATTATTATTATTCAAATGTAGTTATTATATTAACTTGATAGTACCCGAGTCTAAAATAAATCGTTTTCACTGATAAGTGAAACATTGACGTAGACGAAGCCAAGCAATATAATACATTTTTAAATGAAAATATTGTAATTGATGTTGCGTTACCGTGTCTTTTCGTATTTGCAATGTTTGTCTGAATGAATGTTCATTTGTAAATTTATTATGCTGTAAATGTGTATCAATATCGATCTGAATATCTGTGTAAGAAATGATAAAGTTATCAAGTGTTCGCTTGAACTTTTGAGTCTCAGAGTTATAAAATGTCATCAAAATGTAAATATTTCGCGTGCAATTCAAATGAAGAGCTTATTAATTCACTTGTTTGCAGTTGGTCCCATGATCGAAATTTATGTGTTTATAAACATTTTCCCCATACCCCAGATACATTAAAGATATAGTTGTATAAATTAATTGAACATCCAACGTATTGTTGAAGACAAAATTATATGATTTGTTTGAATGAAATTGAATTGCACGCTTGTGCATATTTTTTGAAATTAATAAATGTTCACGTGACAGGATTTATCCAATTGTGTTGCTGAACTGACCGGAGTCGTTTTTTGTAAATCGTGTAATATCATACCGTATAGTTTGATAAGCATCAGTATAATTTCAAGATAAAATTGGCAGTATAAATGTTTTACTGTTGTTATCATCATAGTAGTATATTTCAATACTCGATGACACAGTTACCCAGCAACATATGGCGTCCTTGACAACGAGATCTAACATTTATTATCACTTGATAAGTCATATTATGAACCATTGTAGCTATCGTCACATTAAAATAAAAGTATTACTTGATGCTGGCCAAATAACGAAGATATAAACAAAAATCTAAAACGAAACGAAAACGTTATTGATAACGCGTTCTATTAACATCATAAACGAAATTGATTAGGGGTTGATACACGATAGGATACAAAATACTAATTAACAATTTGCAACATTCATTCTCATTTTCACTTTCAATTTCAAGTTTCATTTCGTTAACCACAATAATTTAACATGAAATAGGACACGATAAAACAAAAATGTATAACAAAATTTAGTTTTTATAGCGCCTAATACACACAATGTGATTGAAAATTATCTCTAGCGCTTTACAGTGATAATATTACCTCCGGTAGCAGGATGCAATGTTAACACATTGTGCGCACCATCTCCACTACCTGGTGAGCCGTCCTTAAAAGCGGCTCATAATCTATCGGTGCTTGGGCATTTAGATTCGTTTATATAACGTAGATAGGTTGTTTTGATTTAAAAAAAACACTACATTATACGGTCCTGTTCTTCGTCTATATTCTATTTCGAAGTTAAACAGGAAATATATTTGCATTTCCGTATCTTGTATCATATATATTTGTTAAATTATTGAACCTGCACACAAGTCATTCACAAACTAGTTACCAGTGAAATCATACATTCAGTAATTCACTGAGAATGTAGTCATACTTAAGTAATATTTGTACTCACTTAATACTTATTAACCATTTTATAATATTTTCATTACATATATCTAACCTTTATCCCATTTTTCCATTAAACGCTTAACATACAAAATCAGGTGCATATGAATGAATCGATTGCTGATTGGGGTAGCAATTTTTGAATAATTATAGAGAACTGCACTCAACGACAATTCACTCTTACGTGAGCGATACACACCTTAATTGGTCGGTAACTTGACGAATAGACCGGGAAAGCACACATTAAGCTCAGCGATATTGATAAAGCATGTTGTTATCGCATTTCAGCGGGTGCATTTGGTGACACATTAATGTTGTATTTTGCATTGAATAATATTTACATTTCTGTGATGGAATTAAAACATAAAATTTCACCTGAAAGTGAAAGTGAAAATGAATGTTCCCAAAGTTTAATTACCACATTATTGCCAAAGCTGCATGAGCACCGCCCATTATCGGCGCCTAGTGTGTATGGTTCAAAACACCGCGTTGCCTAGCACTTTTCCGTTTCGTTTTATCTGTTTTAATTTTTTTAATCTGTCACCTAGTCAACTAGTATGTTCCTTTCGTTTTGACGGCTGTGCCTATGATCACCACTATGACGGATCAAGTAAAATAAAACTAGCTGTCATTGCGTCGGACAGCACACATCGCTAGGTACTTTGGCGACTGGGTGGATCGCAAAACTTGTGAACAGTTCACGTACAAGGTCGAGTTCTTACAAATGTCTGTAATAGCTCCGATCTCGGTTTAGCAAGAAAAGATTCGTTTTGCAGCAGTTCAATACTTATTTACTACTTTACGATTATGTTACATGGACAGTATGGTTAAATCAATGAATGTGACTCATTAGCTGTTGAAATCCATCAGGTGATTGTTAAAAAAACGAAGATGCAACGCGACGTGCGATTGAAGTTAGTGACTGCAGATCAATCCGCTGGCACTCCAGGTCCAAGAGAAAGAACAATGTTTAATCCGAGAAAAAGCGTGAGTGTAGTTCCAAGTGCACAAGTACCAGGCGGTATCGCCATGCAGCAGCCTTTTGACCCGTTTGGTTATAGAAAGGAGAAAGCCAGGAGGAATTGGAGGACTCTCCGGAACAAGTTGAAGTGTGTTATAGCCATGAAAACTGAAGACGGTGACCAGGGTATTACTCTACATCAGGTATAGCTCTTATTCTAAACTTAATTATTCATCTTAATTATGATGCAATACTTCTAGTACGATCACTGACGTGCGGATGAGGTTGTCCGAAAGAAATTGAAATAAATCTTCGGTAATGCATATGTTATTAACGACTTAAAGAAACTTCAGCTTCAAGATGGCATAATTTTCACAATCCGGCTCTGTGTACGTAATTTTTCCTGAAGAAATTGATTTTGGTAGTGATTCTTGATGACATTAATCAATTTTGGGACAAATGATGAATATCTAATAGTCCAGGAAACTCCCTTTTTAAATTGCCAAAATGTCACGTCTTTAAAAGAACAGATTAATGAACTAAATTATGTTGATGACGTGTCAACACGTATAGGCAAATTAATTGTTACACACGTGTCAATCACGCTGCCGATTCTGGACCCGAACTTTGTGTGGGGCGTAAACAGGCTGCTAAATGAGATTTGGCATCAGAAAATTAAGTCCCAGTCTCACCGCAAGACCGAACCCAAATCGAATCCAAACCGAACTAAATTACAATGTACCGCTTTATCGGGATCCGACAAGAGACCGAACTGGGGCTAACAGTCACACGAAAATCATTCGTTCATCTATTCATCGCGTGAATTCAGTCTGCATTCGGCTGAATCAAGACCATTACGACCCCGATAATAGTTGAATGGGCCCCGACATGAAACTGACAATTCCGAACTCACACGCAACACAGCCCGAATTCATCCCACTAGTATAAATACGAAAGTTACGCTAATAATATCTGAATCAGTTTCATGCTCTATTTCCAAAACTTTTGTGAATTTGTGTTTGATCAATGATTCATTGTAATCATATTCCTTACTTAAGTACAAGATGAAGTAATCCTGAACTTGAATATGTGATATGAACCAACTACGTGACTTTTATTTATATGAAGCTGGCTACATATGTATGTGTGTTGTTGTTTTTTAAGTGAAATTATGGAATATTTCACTAGAAATTATAATCCCATTATTTAAATCTGGTCAGTCTTGTTTTTGTTTGAATCAGTTATCTGAAAATAGCTGCATCACTCACGTCGTTGATTCCTTGCTTATTTTATTACTAACTTGATTTCTATCCTACGGGTTTTGTCATGTTTATAATAGCTTCTGACCACTCGAGCACCGTACTACTGTTTTCAATAGCTCAGTTGGTAAGAGTACCAGAGTAACAATCTAGAGGGCTCGGGTTCGAATCCTGTTGAAATATCATTGTGGAAGCGGTGTGGCAAGATTGGTAGAGCGCGTGCTTTCTGATCGTGAGACCCCGAGTTCGAACCCTGCCCACTGCCTTTGTCCTTCAGCAAGGTATTTTATCCACATTGCTGCTCTTTACCCAGGTGTATACATGGGTACCTGGTCTGGTGAAAATTAGCTTGGTGCACTTATAGGGTTACCCACCGCTAGTATGCTCCCCGGGGATTTGAGAATGTGTACAAGATATATAATTGTACGGGTCTGAACTGTACCATATGACCAGGGATAATAATAAGCGCTTAGAAGCTCTTCTGCATTAGGCGCTATATAAGTACGCTATTATTATTATTATTTTCTTTGCTCCTTTTCAATCACATTATATATGTTTATAAAATTGGTAGAATAATCCCTACATTATAATTAGTCAATTAGCATGTTTTCACTGATGCATGGCTCACTTAAGTTTGATTTTCACATTTTATGGGCCGATTTCAAACAAATGCTGCATAGTTTCTTCATATTTATGTTTGAATTTAATACGTGTGGTTTGCGGTTTCACCATCAGAGAGGGGGAGGATTGGTGAGTCCCAACAAATAAAAATGTTTGAATTTAAAGGGGTAGTTTAGTTTTGGTATAGAGAGCGCTGCTCATTGCATTTTGGTGCGGTAATATAACGCTTCCATAATTTATGCAAATATTATGCGTATGACGTCAGACTCTCTCCGTCGTCATGCTTAAAGGTGGAAAATTGGTTTTTGGTAATGCTCCCTTCTCAAAAAAGAAATGGAAGCACTTCAATCATGTGAAAGATTATACTTTAACTAGTACTTGATGATACCAATTTTTACTGGAGACCGCCTACTAATTGATTTATTTGTAGAATATTATATATGTCAGGTGAAGACAGACATTGCGACGGGTCGCGACGGCGCGTCGCGGCGGTCGTATGGTTAGTACACAGCGTGCAAACTCTATGGCAATCGCGCGTGTGTATAATTCGCCCGAGAACGAGCGTCGCCAGCGTTGACGGGTCAAACTGATGGTGAATATAGGCTCAATGGCAGCGGCTTTTAAACAGCAGTAATGTTTTATCTGAATAGTGATTGTGTCGTGGGAGTGTCGTGGTATATTGGTTCGGGCCTTCGTCTTTCAATACGAGAGTCGTGGGTTCGATTCCCAACCGCGGCACGTGTGTCCTCCAGCAAGACACTTTATCCACAATTGCTGCTCTCAACCCAGGTGTATAAATGGGTACCCAGAAGGATGGAACGTAGTTCCCTAGCATTGTGTGCACCTACGAGGTTGCCCGGCTGGAATGCTCCCCAGGGAGTGGAA
>JAUELG010307372.1:0-14215 GCA_031471515.1 Dendraster excentricus | reverse complement strand
CCCGCTGAAGCCCCCACTTTTGGGGTTTAAAACTAACAAACACTTCAGCATAATATAATGAAATATACAATAATGTGTTCCGCCCCCACTTCTAAAACCATTCTACGGCCCCTGTATATACTGAAAATCAATTGAGCCAATTAAATATATCTCAGCAAATACTTTTTAAATTCAATTGATTTTCGGTACTTACACATTATTTGTCATGCTCTTTCTAAAATTAAGTGCTTATTGGAAAGTTCTAACAGTGATTTTATGACATCATGGCTTCTGTACTCTAGCACCATAAATACAACGGAAGAAAAGGAACAATACAATACAATAATGAAACTACTATGCATCATAACTTCATACAAAAAAGACAAAGCATAATATTGTACAATGCAAAAAATGATCATCGGAATGCAGAGAGATTAACAATCATTTATTGGCAATGATTTGGTAGCGAATATAAGATAAAACAAATAAATTATAATATGCGATAAAGAACATTATGTTTTGTCCTTTTATATTTTAGAACGTTGACTTTATCCTCTTGGGTAGTCACTTTAGCATGTTCAGGGGGTTTAGGCCTGCTTATTTTTGATGCGCCAAACATATTCTGGAACGCAACAAATCTATTTTGGACATCCAAACAAGTTCTCCACAAACTCAGCGGCGTAGCGATAGTCGGACTGAATGCGGGAGGGCACGACAATTATTTGGGGTACTCCTAATGTATGTCTTTTTTTTTTTTTTTTTTACAAAAGACCCCTTATGTATTCTATTGTTTTTTTTTCAAAATTATTGGGAGCACGTGCCCGTAACTACGCCACTTCACAAAATCATGATGTCTATTAATCTATTATTGCCTTGTTGTTGATGAAAACGGGAAAGAACAAACGATACGTTACTTACGAAAACAGGTACCCAATACCCTGTGGATTGGTCGCTGCGTCAGTGAAGTGGTCAATATTGGGTATCTTGAGCCAGAAGCTGATGGTCAGCCCAGCCGGACTGCAGATGGACGGATCGCTGATACATTTCCCGGCATAGTCACCTGTTTGTTTTCAAAAATGTGTATGATATATATAACCAGGATGTTTATAATAATAATATAATATCATATATACAGGTGTACTTAAATTTCTTTCGTCATCATCATGATAATCATGATCCCCTCATCCTGATCATCGCTATCCTCACTATTAATTCTCCCCTTCTCCTGCTCCTCCTCATCTTCTCCTCTCCTGCTTCATCATTTTCCTCCTCATTATCATTATCCACATAATAAACCAATCAAACATTCAGACAAACAAACAAACAAACAAACACACACACACACACACACACACAAATAAACAAAAAACAACAAACAAACAAACAAACAAACAAGCAAACAAACAAACAATCACACAAACAAACAAACACACACACACACACACACAAACAAACAAACAAGCAAACAAACAAACAAACAAACAAACAAACAAACAAACAAACAAACAAACAATCACACAATCAAACAATCAAACAGTCAAACAAACAAACGAACATTACAGAATTGTAGGTCTCTAACAAATGTTGCCACTACGCCCTTGTATTTACCGATAGATATGTAGCCGAAGGTATTTTTTCCGGCAGTTCCTACCGCCCCATTCTGGTTCTGGTACCGATCATCGATGAGGGTGGTGTTAACAGTCTTCAGGGAACCAGCTGGCTTTGTGACGTCATAGTATTCGTCGGCTGTCTTGTATCTCGTCTCTTGAAAGATGAACGAAAAGAAAAATAGGTAAGTAGAAAGAATGTAAAGTACAGAAGGAGAAGGGGAAGGAGATGATGATGAAGAAGAAAACGCAGCAGAGCAAGAAGTAAACCATACAAAATTAGAAGAATCGGAGAGAAATAACATGTCAAAACAATCGTAAACATATTGTAAAACCAATTAAACCATTAAACCAATTTCTTTTCATAGCGAGAAATATGATAAATTGAAATGCCAAAATCAGTGATATTTCTATTCTATTAATACTAATCACGGATTATACAAATTTAAATAGATTTGAATCTCCGTATTATTTTATCCAGAAAGGTAGTACCAACTCATACTAAGGTATGTAATTCATTTATTCGAATGAATGGTGACGGTAACTTCTTCAGAAAGTGGTGAGCAAAGTCAGTGCGTCGTTTAAACAACAAAGTAACAAAACAAAAAGAAGAATCTTACGGCCTTGTCCGTTTAAGTCGCTGACCACCAACACATCTTGAGCCGTCGCTGGTATGTCCAGCATTATTTCATCAAAGGCGCCGCGCTGGTAGCCTCCCGAGTCCGTAATGGCAGCCTTCCCCAGGGTAAGAACGGTGAATTCTCTGTTTGCTCGGGTGTTTGCTCTCCGGGGCGCCTGTGAAAGGCATGAACGAAACAAAAAGTACGATAAAACCTGCTCTAGCGACCATTTATTCAGAGACCACCTGATGAAAATGCCACCTGCTGGAAAAGCCATCTTTTCTGGCCCCCTGTGTGGTGTTTTTTTTTCGATAGGTTTTACTGTATTTACTTGATGAATAACAAACGAGATGGGCATAGTTCGGTTTCGAACAAGGCGCGTTGCCTCTTGCAGGCGCGGTGGAGCACCCGGATTTGCATATCATTATCGGCCTGCGCTATTTAAATTTCCAACGGACTTTTACTGAATCTAAACACGTGGTTTCAAAAATAAAAAAATATTGAAATCCGTTTTGTGCCATTTTTACTGCAAACACTGGTCTGAAACTTTCCATACTAACCAAGATGGTTATGACTTTAATGCGTGTGCGAAAATATGAAATTCTATTGAATATTATTTAAGATTTAATCCATATATTGAATGTTATTTAAAATGTTATCCATTGTAAACAGGCCGTCTTATTTTTTTCTGACACAACCCTACCCAGCAATACAGGAAGTAGAGACCTTAGTAGGTATAATAATAAGGATTTAATCTATCAATGGGTGAAGTTTCCGCTTGGCTGATGTGGTACTTTTAGAGTTATAAGTGTTTTTTCAAGAGCATAAATATACAAATTTCCAGCCAGTGTACTCTACTGCGCATGCGCCTGACCATGTACACAATAGACGGCTTCGGTAATGTATGCAAATTATATGCGTATGACGTCAAACTCCCCGTTGCCAAGCAGAACAATAGTAACTAGGTCCGGCAAGCTCCGGCAAACTAAGCGTGCCGGACCTAGTTACTATTGTTAAGCTTGCCAACGAGGAGTCTTACGTCACACACATAGTATTTGCATACATTACAGAATCGGTCTATTGATATCGGTCATCCCCGCTCTGGCAAATCAGCTGACCCGACAATGCATCATATCGCACGTTGGCTGTATAACGAGCGCATGCAAGAGATTTAAGAACATACACAACTTTGCACGTGAGGGACTGGTTATAACATTCGCACAAGCATTTCTTTCAACAAGACTCGGACATTGAGGTACGCTTTTTCTGATATAACCCTTTCCAGCTATGATGGATATAGATATTTCAAGATGATTGAGTTCATACAATTTCCGTTTAATGTTTATTCAGTGATTTTTGGCCGGTCACGAAAAAATAGTGAATTTCAGGGTTATTTCCGGTTTCATATTTTCGTTTTAATCGTAAAATGTATCCTTAGAATTTCACATTTTCAATACATTAATCACTATTGCCATTTAGACGAGCATCTTTTAAATCTATTAGGTAATCTATTTAGTAGCTTCGATTGCAGATAGTCATCATATTTGAGACAATCTCGCTTTCTTTATTTATTTATTCTTTTGGCATGGGCCGGTAAACAGTTGTTGATTTTATACAATGATGTTTACTTGACGATATTCGAACGCTCGTTAATTATAGTGCTCCACCGCGCCTGCATGATTGGAAGTCGCACACTCTAAAAAACGTGACGCACCACTTCCACACAATGAGTTCAGTGCTAATATAAGTTACAAAGATACATGATTATCTAAACAAGATAATTGATAATGACCTTTAAAGACGCCTCCTCTCCATTGAACGTGAGCAGAAGGGTCTTCGTGTCCCAAATCATCGCCACATACGTCCATTGGCCATAGGTGATGTTTCGCTCCGTCGCCTCCGCCTCCCACTTGCGCGTTCCGTCTGCCACGAGGGCTTTGATCTTACTCTGGGAAGCAGGGGCGTGCATCAGTGCCATGCCCTTCTCTCCTGTACACGAAAAATGCAAGAAATACGATAAAATACCACCTGAATTAAGTAAGGTGGAAAAAATATTATCATGGGTGGTGCTTTGGTCCTTCGCCACTGTATATCACTTGTGTGTGCCGTCTGCGACCAGGGCTTTGATCTTACCCTGGACCGAAAGCTGAGGTCGTCCATTCGTGCCATTGCCTTTCTTATCTTTCCTGACATAGTAAATGAACAAAGAATGCACGCATTGAAAAAAGTATTGAGAAAAACTTAAGTTAAGTAGGGTAGAAATTAAATTGCCATAGGTAGTGTTTTTGGACAGTCGGTCCGACCTTGTGTGTGTCGTCTGCAACCACATCCTTGGGCTCACTAGACTACCTTAAATTACTTGATAGAATGATGCAATTTTTTCAAGAATTTAGAATATGTTCATCATAACAAGGACAACGTGGAGTAAGAATTGTAAATGCTGTCATACTAACTGCACGATGAATGGTAAAGTGGAGCTAGTTATATATTACAAAGGGCAAAAATACTATAAATTGAGCCAGAAGTAAACAACTTATTGTTCTTCTAACTCCTGATGTCAAGTTCACTAAATGCTACATCAATGAGAGGCGCGTAGACATGCGATAAAAGAAGTATTCGCTGACCTGACTTCGTGGCCCCGAGACTCAAGATGAGGTGAATGCTGGTGTCTCCTTCGTCAGGAGCCGGGATATTCACCCAGAGCCCAAGGACGAATCCGTGTGGACACTGCGCGGGATCACTGGGGCAGTTGCCCCGGAAGTCATTGCCCAGCGTAGCATACCCGGAAACGCCGTCAGGACCGGCAGCGACGCCACTGAAATTGGTACCGGTGGTGTATGCGAGGCCAGCGTCGCCCGCAGCGAAGGTGAACCGGCGGGTAAGCGGCGGCTGGAACGTCCAGCAGTAGTCGCCGAGTTTGAAGCAGTAGCTCTCCGAATCTGAGGGTAGGTAGGTAGATAGCAGATATACTCTTATCCTGGCTGTACATACGTATTTCATTTGCAACATCTTGTATACTTTGTACACGGCTGTGACTATCCAGTAGATAGTTGTAAATTCGAACACCATGTAAATCGAAATTTAGTTATCTTTTTAATGAATCGAAAAAAAAAACACATGTTTATATTGTCATTACGAATACAACAAGGTAGGAGGGAACCGCACGAGTTAAAGTAAGTTTTAAGGATTTGGTCATGGCACCATTGGTGCGGCCTTGCACATTTAGGTAAAGTAATACGTATCAACTCAAATGTTTATTTGAATGTTTGTTCTTTCTAAATTTCATCGATGAGCATTTTGGTTGATTTTGATTCCACGAGAAAGAAAATATTTAGTAAGGACATACAATCAATAACGATTCCCCCCAAGTCTTGTGCATTTATGGTCATTATCGTGCACGTGATCTCTTTAGGAATCGATATGCTTTCAGTTGAACTTATTTTAATTGACAGTCATCATTCAGTACAGGAAAACCCCGTTATAACGAGGTAGTCGGGACTATCGATTTTATAATCGGTACCTCGTTATAAACGGCAAAATCGATAACACATATTTACAATCGCGACCAAAGCATTCTTCTCGTTATAAACGGTACCTCATTATAAGCAAGCTCGTTATAACAGGGTTTCCCTGTTTTATATTTATATTGGTTATTTCTGTACCTGTGAGACCCATGAGAGCGTGGGCCTTCTTCGGGTACATGTAGCTCTCCCAGATGGCCAGGTCAGTGATGAGGATATCGTTGGTCGTCCCGCTCAGCACGATGTCAGTTGGTGCATTTGGGTCTGGTTGAGTGGGATTTGATGTGGGGCTTTGGGGCTCCCCCGCTACCTGGCCGTCAATGTAGATCTCAAGACCCTCGTAACGGTTCCAGGTCACTGCAACGTTGTACCAAATATTTGATGCCTGCGTTCCACACGAAATTTAAGGTAAATTCTAGAGTAAAACATGAGCATTCTTATATAAACCTATCTAGTACGGGTTAATTGACATCATGTGCAAAACTAATGAAGGGCTGATATAATGTACACTAATTATGTGTATGTGGTCCAGGGGGTGTATTATGAAAAAACAATATATAGTTCAAATTGAATGCATCTCCTCAAATAATATATATATATTTTGACATCATGTGCAAAACTAATGAAGGGCTGATATAATGTACACTTATTATGTGTATGTGGTCCAGGGGGTGTATTATGAAAAAACAATATATAGGAACATTTATATAACGCAGCAACTATAGATATAATACTCTACTGCGCTTAAATAACTATTTAAATCATGATTACCCATGGTCATCAGGTACAGTTCAAACCAACACAATGATATTGCCTACTTTCTCAACTCCCCGGGGAGCATACTAGGCGAGTTGCCACTGATAATGGCGTTACAGGCTAATTAATACCCGCCCACGGTACCCATTTATACACCTGGGGAGAGAGCTGCAACTGTGCATTAATAAATCTATATCAATAAAATATATTAATTGATTACAAATGAGCAGAGAAAATGGGATTGGAAAATGGGACTGGTGCTCTTGATGACTGAGATATATAAAACCATATGAAGGCATTCGTCCAATAAACCCCATTGATATTCATTGCTCGTAAGGTTAGAAGCTTATATAAACCTGACATAAACCTGATGGGTATATATCAACTTGGAGATATACCTATACAAAGTTGAATTTACGATACAACAAGATTTACAAACAATTCAAAAACTTACTTCCACCTGTGATGAGGATTTCCAGATTGTGTCAGATGTTGTCACCTCGGCTGTCAGAATAAGCTTTCCAAGGGTGAGCGAGAAACCCGCCGAGCTTAAAAGTTAAGAGACACAAAATGGTGAAAATCATATGTTAAAGGGGTAGTATAATTTTGAATTGATAAGGCTGAACTTTAGTAACAAAACCTGGTAAGTAGCATTATAAGAATAGTTATAACGCCACCATGCTCGAAATTCATACAAAATTTCAAACGACTAAGTGAAAAAACCCATTATCATTCAAAAAGAGCCATTCAAACACAAAAGGGCGCTCTCTCAAAAGGCATTGGTTTCAACCATCTTCATACAGAATTATGCACAAATGATCTATCGAAATAATGATTAAGAAGAGAGATCATTAACAACAATTAAAAAACACATTTGACAATTTTTGAAAGAGTTTAAGCATTTAAATTTTTTGAAAACACTCGTTTAATGATTTGGTCCCCAAATAATTACAAGCTCAGATACATCAATTGATATTTTAGCCATTTCTAGACCGATTTTGACCAAATAAATTTTATTCTACCGTCAAAAATGCATGTTCTCTCAAACTTGACACTCGGTTTTTCATGACCTAACAAAAAATTGTGATGTCTGATATGTCTACTAGGTGTTGTGCGAAAATCTAAAGTAAATGGGCTTAATATGGTTAAGTAAAGGGCAAAAATGTAAAGTGACATTCACTAACTCATTGCACTTACTTTGTACATGGTTCTGACGATTCGTCAGTGACTATGCGAAAAGGGAAATTTGACAAATCGAAACCTGTTCTATGTGCTTTTTTTATTGATAAGAATTTAACAAGCTATGTATTTTGCCCGTATTGTGTAGTTGATGTCTGCTCCGTAAACAAGTTTTTAGGATTTTTGTAGCTCAAATGACCCTATATTTTGTGCGTATAGTCAGCTCTTGAGACCCCTACTCGAATGATTATTTAACGGGGTACACCACACGGAAATTTCCGTAAAGCACACCCCGTCCAAAAAAAAATAAAAAAATTGAATGCCCCCGGGGTAGAACCCCCTCACCTTGGGTACGTCTATGGAAGGCAATTTTACCTGATTGTGAGCGGGATGTCGTTTATTGACAAATCCTGACGAGTTCGGATCCAGAAGGAAATTGAGAAGCCAGTATAACAGTAATCCGGTTTAACGAGACAGGAACCTGGGTAATGACCTGTAGGTCAAAAGAGAAACGGAAAACAAAATCAATAGGCGACCCCTTGGAACATGTTGACGTCACGGTTTAAGCAATGCGCATGCGCCACCCCGTTGTGTACGTCGCCTCAGCTTCACGAAGGGCCAGATGAATGGAGATTTCACCGTCCGACGTAAGAGCGGACGTGCGCTGCATGCATGCGCACGTCATGCATTACGTCATCCCGTCCCAGCCCACATATAAGTAAACGTTTGATTCTAGAAAAGGCCATACTGTTTAGACCAGGCCCGGACGATACTACTTATCAACTAATACACAATGTTAATAATTTAGTCATGACATCATAAGCGAAGCGGGAGATGCGATAATCGTCAACACAGGTGACTTCACTTTGGCAGACATCGACTGGGTAAATAGGTCCGTGACACCTTATGCCAGCAAAGCCGGCAGCCACTTTACACGTCTTTAAACATATATTGCAACAACTTCCAACGAGATCGACATTTATATAATACATTCAATTGTATTACCATCGCACCAAAGTATTTTAGTGACTCGAGTCAACATTATATTTCATATTTTGGTTTCAAATGTTTCAAAATACATGTGCATCGAGTTTCATATTCAGTTTATTACTAAAAAAACAGCAACAACATGTATATGAGTTCAAAGCAAGGCAGTTGGTAAACTGAAATTCGTTTTTGTTTACAACCAAATTCTAATTCATAGCAATAAGGATATCAAAGCAGATAAAGCGGAACCAGTACCGATAACAGGAGAGAAGGAGTTGTGGTAACAAAAGATCAGTTTTATGCAGTTCTTAGAACGTCAACTTAAGATTATTTTGTTTCACACACTGCGTTTTATTTCTTAGTACTGTTTTGCTTTCTACAAAGATATTCAAAGAAAAAATCAACATACCAAGATTTATTTCCCCATCCTCATTGAGTACGATGACAGTTTCTCCGTTTAGCGTGGTAGAGCTGATGAACGAGTTAGGCCCCGGGGCGATGCCCGCGGCTTCACTCTCCAAAACGTGGTCGTAGTCGCTCGTTATCAGCTTCTCACTGGACCAGTACAACGCTGCCTTGCTATATATTGTATTCTCTGTGGAAATGTACAATAATTCTCTTTATTTGGAGTTATGCATATCATACTCTACATATTATTCCATATGGGTAAACAAAGATGAAAATAATGTATTTAAACACAAATAATTAAGCATGACCATTATAATGACGACCACCATCATGCGTAGATATCATACTTTAAAATATCGATCATCGGTTCTTTTGAAGTCATGATACATCGTTCATGTTGTCATCACGCGTTTAGTTTATATTCGATAAGTCTGTCTAATAGTTGATCGACTGACACAAAGAGTTCATAATTATATTCACTACCATGGGTTATATGGATAATTATGTTTCAATGACAGTTACATGTTATTCATTTAAATTCATTCATATGATCATTCTTACCGACTAGACCAAAGACCTTTCTCGCTTCCCACGGCTCGACCTGCCGTTCCCAGATCGCGAGATCTTCGAAGACCAGGGTTGCGAAGTTGCCCTGGAAGTCGTTCCGACGTCCGACGATGACCCGGGTGTCGATGTCGGCCTCGCGCACACGATACGCCCCCTTCTTGTCGACCCCGCGCGTCTCCCCGTCCACGTAGAAGAGCAGCCCCGTCGAGAGGCTCCAGGTCAGCGCCAGGTGGGACCAAACTAGATGGGAACGGTTATACAAACAAGAATGAAGCATCACCATCGTCTTAACCAGCACCATAACGACGACGACGAGGGCGACGACCACAACCACCACCACCACCACCACCACCACCACCCCCATCGCTAAAGGAATCAAAGCTTAATTTCACAAATCATTATGATTACAATCGTCGTTATCATCATCATAATCACCGTCTCATGCCGAAATCATCACTCTATATAACACATCAATATGGTTTGTATTGTATCGCCATAATCTTCATCATGATCATGATGAACATCATTATCCTCATTGTCTTCTTCGTCTTCATTATCATCATAACTCCGCCACCGTCACCTTTTCGTCACCATTTCCTCGTCAACATAAGGATCATCATCTACCTTATACCATCATACAATGAATCGTATCATCGTCATACTCAGCACATCATACATCCGTGAATATGTGATGCAATGATACAACTGGCGCCATGTGTACCTTCAAAATCAGTGAATTCCACCTCGACGATCCACTGTCGCTCGCCGTTAGCCACCATACCACGCATGTGCTCCCTGGTCTGGTAGATGGCGAACCCACGAGTCGTCTGTCCGCCCGAGCTGATGATGCATTTGAACTCCTCCGTACTGGTGTTAGGTTGCGTGAGCTGCATCCACATGGACACCGTAATACCCTGGGGACACAGGCTCGGGTCGCTCACACAGGAACCAGCGAAGTCACCTGCAAAGTTCAGTCGTAAGGAGAAATTTAAACAAAATGTATATTTAAAGTCCTAGTCTAATAACGTGATGTTGAAGGAACTCTAACCAAGTACGCAAAAGGTGCCTCGTATCGTAATGTTGCGTTCGCTGCTTCCACATGGACACCGTAATACCCAGGGGACACAGGCTCGGGTCGCTCACTCAGGAACCAGCCTGCAATCGGACATCTACATAAGATATGAAACGTGTATTAAGTTTGTGAGTTAAACAAAAACCAGAAAGAAGCTGCTACTAGCTTGGTTGCGGTACTCGATATTGCCCAGTGTGTGAAAGAAAAGGGAATTGTTCGAAACACTAGACCACATTTCACCATGTATTGCCATCCTAGTTTGTGCGCAGCAGATGACGCTGAACCAGTGCGAACTGGTGGGCAAAGCGATCGCAAGATGGCAAGCAGTACAAGATATCTTACCAAAAAAAAGCCACGACCCGGTCGCTCCGTCCACGTATGTTGCATTCCCTTTGCCGTCTCGCCCAGCGACCAATGTCACGCCGCCCTCTGTGGAAATGGACTCGGTATCTGCTACGTCATCAAGATAATCACCCAATAGCAGTTGATCTCGTCGAACGAAACCATCCGCCGTCCACCAGTGGTCCGCGCTGAAGAGTGTGTTAAGTTCTCCCGCTGAAACAATAAGAGGAGACATTGTATTTGCACTGGCCTGATGTAATTCAAAATCATATACAATTTAGTTGACACAATGGATAGAAAAATCAGCATTGTATTGTGTATTGGTGTGATTCGATATGTTCACAGAGTAATGTGTTAACATTTTACTTTAAATGAATGCTTTTTTGCTGATATATTTCTGGCCAACTCGACTTTCAAGTAAGTGTGAGGATTTGGACACATATTTGACACATAATTATTTGTTTTAATTATACCTGTCATTCCTATGTAACGATGGCTCTCGAAATCGAAGAGATATCGATTCCAGTACACAAAGTCCGACATGTGCATCGGCCATGCGGACTTGACGGTCGAGGACTCAGAGGAACCCAGATGAACTATGCGGGGGGTTGCCGTGTTCATGGCGTCCGGGTCTGGGACGTCCGCCAGATTGCCGTCTCCTGTTGGATGCGTGTTGACGAACATGCGCGGAGCACTCCCGGGGCGCCAGCTCACGCCGAGGTTGAACCACTTGTCCCACTCGACCTCCGGGCTGGAGATGGCGGCCGAAGAAATTTTGTTACCATCATTGACTATGGATGATAATGAAAGTAGCATCGGGTGAGAGCGATTAGGGCGTAAAGACGATTTGATTATTGACTTCTTCAAAGTAGCATGTAGGTTGTATACTTATTTACCTATGCCTAATTTTTCGATTATTTCTTATCTTGTAAACATGAATCACAAATATATGGGAGTTTTACTGATTGCTATAAAGTACCAAAATGACCTAGCGCTCCTTTTCCTCAACCACTCAACCACCGTGTTAACTGGTTAGATATTGATAAATACATGCCCCAACCATATCGCACGAGGTCAATGTAAGGTATTTTTTACTGCATCTGATTTACTCCATTTTTTAACCGAGAAAAGATGAAACTAGATTTTTGCCAGTGGCCATGTTTTGCTTCACAAACAGGCGTGCAAATCAATGGATTAATATTGATGTATTTTATTATGAAAATGATAAAATCATGATTTAAGTTGTCAACTGTGTCCACAAAAGGACACAATCACTTTATACATTATTTCTCCTTCTCAATACCATAGATAAACCATGGATAAACAATAGAGTATTTAAAGATTAATAATCAGGCCCCTAAAGATAGTGACGCAATGAAGGGGCAAAAACGACAAACAAAAAAGTCCTTTTTGCTCGTATACGTGGTTGCAAGAACGTAGTCCGAAACCCTACATGTAAAAAAAAAGAAAAATCAGACCTACCATACTACCACTCAACTGGAGCCAAACAAAGTCTCGGTGGAAATGAGACAGATTGTTTGGTTTAAGGGGTGGTGACATTGAACGCAGTCCGGCACGACTAGACCCACGAATGCGGTACGAATTGGTAAGAACCTTTGGCAAGTCGTGTTTAACCCTTAACAGACAAAGTTTATTATGCTCTCGGACGCAGAGCGGCAAATCGCCGTAAAAATGTGCACGCATGTTAATTAAAATGTATAGAATACAATACTTTTTTTTGCCATGGATTCGTACTAATGCGTACGGCATTCGCAAGTTTAATCGTCCGGGATCGTGTTCAATGTGACCACCCCTTAAGAAAGAACGATACCGTACCTGTGAATTGAAGCGATCTTAGTTCGGGCACTGCAAGCTCCACGTAGGGTACGTTGGGCGCAAGAGAATCGACGGTAAGAAGGGATGCCGGGAGGTGGTCCTTTATATCCGAGTCGAGGAACAGCCACATGGAGATGGCGAACCCCTGTGTGCAGAGCTCCGGGTGTTGTAGGCAGTTACCCGCAGGAAGATCGTCCAGCTTGTACCTGTGATCTGGCCCTGTTTTGCGGAGAACGAGAGCAGAAATGATATCAGAGTAATTTTTGAAGGGAAATGCGCAGAAAGAATAGACGGACATAGCGAGAGAAAGACGGACATTTACTACTTTGATAATGCAAATAGTTTCGTTGCTTGTTGCATGCAGTCACCCTAAAGAAGATATCCACCTCGTACCTGGTTATTGGACCCATTTCGTAAGTAACAATATATACAAGGGTGATACAAAAATAGAAAGAATTGAACAGGAAAAAAGTGGAGAAAGAATAGATTTGCCGAGCGGGTCAGACAGAAAAAAGCTAATAACTGAGACGGAAAACCCTGGGCGCACGCCTCTGCTTGTTGTAAACAGGTAGCCACAGGTAAGTTTTCCAGCATGCACCTGTAAAGATGGTATACACGACAAGCGAGGAACTGATAAGGGAAAGACGAATCGGGAATGAACAAAGAAAGTGAATGGAAGATTTACAAAATAAATGCTATTGACAATTCGAGCTCTTGGGAGAAGTTCTCCAGATGACGCCTTCTGGTAAATTTACCACCAGTTGTCTAGTTATTTGTTGCGTTTCATAAAGATAGAAGTCAAACAAAAATAAGACAAGGCAACGCTATATAGAGACAGAAACCCGCACGCAGAACCCCTAGAGAAACAATCATTGCAAACAACTATGTGTGGATAGGGAATCTCTTTGACCCCACCAAAAACAACAACAACAAAAAACAAAAACAAAACAAGACAAAACAAAAACAACAAAAAACAAACAAAAAATACAAAACAACAACAACAAAAAACAGACAAAAAATAGCCATCAGTGTACAATGAATGGTTAAAATATGTTTCATTAAAATAGCCGTGTTTATATGACACCTGGGAATGTTCTCGCAATGTGATTGATTGAATTCAGGTCACATGACCTGTTTAGTTCTATTCAATGATTAGTGACGTCATCAAACGTGAAATGGTACTTTTTTGCGCAAGCTTCAGCATGTCCAGCGCGCGTTATAAATAACTGTGCGCATTGCGCAGATTTTCCATTCATGAACGAGTGCATTAACAAAATATTACGCACTTCATGAATTTGCAAGTGTACTTTTTACTGCAGAACCGGGAATTAATTTGCTGAC